>VYZU01059686.1:0-33532 GCA_013401355.1 Ceyx cyanopectus
AGTATTTTTTCTGCCTGTCCAAAAATGGTGTCCAAAATTAGCTTCCCCAGATAAAGACATTTTTGTCATATTTGGTACATTCCTATCCAAATACTGAAGGCCAGCTGTTTGGGCTGAGTTAGGGGAGAAATCTTGTTTGCAACTATACTGCTCTGTCATAGTTAGCCCTGGAATTAATAGGGATTTTATCTGTCCACATCCTATGCTCATTTTTTCCATACTAAAAGAGTGCCAGAGGAAGCATCATAAGGGCTATTTAATTAAAAGCAGAAGTGCCTCCCAGTGAACTTAACAGTAAATGCTAATGGCAGTTCTAGCAGAAGTAGTGCCCTGGGGGACTCATTGCAAATGAACTAAGAAGGACTCGGTGCTGTTGCTTTTGTGGATTTTAACTGAATCTGTACAGTTGAAAGGAGTCAGGATTTGGATTTTTTTATGTCAGCTGAAGTCCTCTGCAACTGCAGTCGTGGACTGCTGGGGCAAACCTGAGACCAGATTCAGAAGCCAACCCCGATTCTGTTGTTTATCATCATGTAACTTACCTTGCCAGGACATTGCCATCATGACCTTGTTTTTCCATCTACTCTTCTGACTCCACACTGCTGAAAGTCGTTTGATTTCAGGGAGTGATTCTGGAGTGGCAAAAGAGCTTGGCTATGCAGTGTGAGGAGAGGGCAGTGGGAGGCTGGTGACCTTGCAGCCCCCAGTGCCCACCTCTGGGCTGATGCCAGCAAAGGAACTGAGGGCTGGCTCTGCACATCTAAAGGCTCTGCATCCTTTAGGGTGGAAAAAAAAATTGTTGAGAGAGACGAAAATAACATATTTAAAGAATGCCCACAAAAATCCAGCGGTCTCTTAATGGCCATGCTTTGCAAATACTTCTGAGCCTGATTTTCCAGGCATGCATGAGAAGTTTTGCACACAGAGTTTTAAACTTTGCTCTAACTGGTGAAGCTTTTCTGTGGCCTGGCCACCGAGGTGCCTGCTGCAGGGGTGAGGGCTTTGGCAGGAAGGTGGGTAACAGCCCCAGCTGAGATGCTCATCTGTGCACCAGTGGGCTGCAGATGGGCTCTGGTGCCTGGCTTACAGGCTGCTGGCAGCTACATGCCTCGCAGGGAAAGCACCCATCCTGGCACGGGGCCTTTGGCTAAACTGCTGCTGCAATAACAGTGCTGGGGAACCAGCTGGCAGCCCGGGAGGGGAAAACTTCCTTTAAAAGGGAAATGAGCTGCCAGGGAAAAGAGCTGGAGCAGGCTGGACTAGAGACACTGGAGCTTGTGCTCACCTCACCAGCTTTTAGGTCCCATTCCAGTCTTCAGTACACCCCTAGAGCCCCAGAGAGCTCAAATAAATAACCCAAAATAGAGAGCTGCCTGCTAGAACTGACCTAGGCTGTCTATGCTGGGAGGGCTCTCAGTCACTGGAGCATGGCTGCAGGCATGAGGGATCTGGCTTGGTGCTTGGGCAAGTTCCTGCCACGTTGGCAATGGGAAGAGCAAATGTCCCTGGCAGAGAGGTGTTGGGCACATCAGTGATGAAGAACCACACAGGGCTTCAGAGCAGGAGTTGCTTCATCTAAGTCATAAGTGAGTTTTGCTTGCTCCTGGACAGCACCTGGTTTTGAACCAGCCAGTGGAAAGACCACACAGAAGCATCTCCTGCTCTGTGATAAGCTTCTTCTTAGGCATCTCTGCTCCTGTACAGCTTGACCAAAACTGAGCACACAAAATGGTTTGATCTGGGATTTTTCCCCCTTCCTCAACTCCTTTTAGTGGTTTCTGGAGGAAATGAAGCCAAGATCTTATTGAAATTTAATATGCCAGGTGTGCCTCGGGGAAAACAAGTAACTGACACCCAGCTATTTTATTAACACGGTGTGCAGCTTTACATCTTCTTGCTAAGATGACACTGCATGACTGCAGTGACAGCAAGACCATTCTCTCCGTGAGGTGAGAGCCACAGAGGACAAAAGAGAGGGCAAGGAATAAGCAGCACTCCTGTGTTGGCAGGGCATCTGGCCAAGAAACTCTCATCTATTAGTACTTCTGCTGTGACTTTGGCCAGACTCTGTTTCTGGAGCCATCTCAGTGTTTCTCAGTCTGCAGGTCATGGGATTTGTTTAAGGGCTTAGAGGCAGTGGTGCAGCCCTGGGCAGCAGCTGCTGGCAGCTCAGTCCCTCCAGCAGCTGCCAGTTGCTGCCTGCACTGCTGCCAGCTTGGTGGGAGCTCCTTAGGTGCCTGAATCAACAGCAGCAGTTTGGTCTCTCCAGGATGGAGAAGTGGGAAAGAAAGAAAGAAAGAAAGAAAGAAAGAAAGAAAGAAAGAAAGAAAGAAAGAAAGAAAGAAAGAAGAAAAAGAAAGAAAGAAAGAAGGAAAGAAAGAAAGAAAGAAGGAAAGAAAGAAGCTGTAATTATTGGCCAGAAGTATTCGCATTATTCTGTGCTCCAGAGCAACTGAGCTGCAGCCAAATGGGGGTGGAAGCCAAAGTCCAGCACAACACATGGGCCAGAGCAGAGTTTCTTCAACATAAGGTTATAGGCACACACCAGAAGTTTCCTTCTCAGCAGATTTAAACTCTGAAAAATGTGTCAAGGAGAGCAGGATATTCAGTCAGCCCTTTAATAACAAACAGCTGTAATAAAGCCTTGGGCTTCTTACAAGTCAAAATAAATGTTGCCACCAAGCTAAGTAGCTCACGTAGCTGGGCAATGTCAGGATGGAGAGGACCCATGCAGTGAATTTTCCCCTTCCATTTGACCTTTGTTCTTTCTTCCATCACCCTTCTTTCTTACCCCACCTCGGTGGTGATGCTGGCACACATGCCACCACATCTTTTCAGAGCAGCTGGCATTTTACAGCAATAAAACCAAGTCTTGTAAAATACTTTTTATCTAGCCACAAGTGGGAAGTTTTCCAAGGCTTCCTTCACTCTGGTTATTTGGCTTCAGAGCACAAGCCCAGGGGACAAATGGCCAGCAGAACTCCAGGGTCACCAGCACTCTTGCCACTTTTGGTAAGGGGGAAAGCTAAAGGCTGAGGTCAGACCCTTGTGTAAACCTCTAGTTGGTCACTGAAATGGTTGAAACATCCAAAAAATGAAGTAGACTCTTTCTCTCCCCTACACATCTTCTAATTTTTCCCTTTTTTTCCCATTCTCCTGTTCATTTTGGAGACAAGCATTACAGGACAACTGCAGTAAGCTATTTTCAGAGCAGCTACATGTTTTTTGACTTCTTGGCATCCCAATCAAATCCTGACCTGCCAAGGGCGTTTAACCCTGTATCTTGTATGAGGTCCAAGTTTCACAGCCATTAGGCAGCACAGCTGATAAATGCTCTGATTTAGAGGTTGCCTAATGGAATCTTTTTGCCCTGGAAGACATTCAGAGTAAAATCCACAGTGATGCTTAAAGAAAAAAGGGCAAGCTTTAAAAGTAACATGTGGGGCTGAAGGTTAAGAGATGGGTGCCAAGCTTCAGTCAAGCTTGGCTTAAGGGTGGTTGATTCTGCCAGCAGCTGCCTTAAGAGAAGGCACTTTTACTGTGAAGAACACATCACTTGTCCTGCAAGAAAACCAGGCTGCTGGTGAGGCACAGGATGAACTGCAGCCTGTCACTTGATGTCTGCACCTTGAAAGGCAGGGAGAATAGGAAGAAGCAATAGCCCTGGGGAGAGTGTCTTAGGGGACAGAGGGTCTGTTGAAGGAGAGGGATGAGCTAATGCTGAGATTTCCTTCTCTGTTCCATTAGGATGGAACACACTTGGTCTCAGATCAACATCAACTGGGAGCAGTTCAGTACCACTGGGGAACTGCAGGATTAGGGATGTAAACCAGTCTAGTGACCACTTCACACCCATTGACTCTAGTGAGTCCTGTTAAAGCTCTCCAGACACTGGGAGGACAGATGAGAATGCAGATCCTCATCAACTACTTGGATATGCGTTGAGGTGTAAAACCCACCTGTGAAAAGGTGGCAATAACAGAGATTTTCAACAGACATGTAGAAATTGTGCTGTTGAGAAGAGTCAGGTGAGCTCTGTAAAGGCTTTGACTGGCATTAACTGATTAGCTCACAGATGCAGGACAGCCAAACTGGGGGCTTGTCTTCACAGTAGTAAAAACATAACTGATTGAAATGGTTCACAGGAAAACTTGGACAGCAAAGCCCAGGGGCCTGTCTGTGAGTATCTACAGAGTTGGGTTTGCATCTCAGGGACATCCCTTACAGGCTCCTGGGGAGATGCTGTTGCTGAGCAGTCAACAGGACTCTGCCTGCTGGATGCTGCTCCAGCTATGGCCTCAAAGACAGCTCTGCACTGTCTGAATCTCAGCAACTATGACTGAAGTCACCAATAAATAAAGTGATCACTCCTCTGGCAGGCAGCTGCAGGGTGTTTTCTACTCTGCCTTTCCAAGTCTTCACTCAGTGCTAAGTCCAAATGCTGAGAGTGCCCAGATGCTGTGGATTTGGCTTTATTAGAAAGGACTTTATTAAAAAGATAAGACAGAGCTTAAAGTAGACTGAAGCGAACTATGAGTAGGCCAGATCCTAAATATAGTTGGAATATCACCCCTTAATTAGCTGTTGAGTCTCTCCAAACCAAATTATTCTTCAAATGCTTTTTTAGTTGTAGTTATCAAATTCAGCTCAAGTATAAACCAAACTGAGTTGGTTTTCCAAACACATTTCTGGAAGAAGCAGATGTGGATGGAGAAACTACCCTTGTAGCTGCATGTTGGATGCTCTTACACTTTGAAAACCTGCTGCGTAAGACAAGGGGCAGAAGGTGAGACTCTAGTGGCCTCTGCCAGCATCACCTGATTTGTGACATGCTTTTAATACCTGTATGTAACCATCAACTGGTAGGAAAATCACCTGGAAGTCTGTCAGTGCCAGCTCTGGTCATTTCACTATGCTCAGTGAGCCTGCCAAGGGGAAGCAGCTCATGAACTCCTTTGCTCTGCTTGTGAGGTTTTTCTTTCACCTATTAAACCGAGTTTCCTCACTTTTTCCTCACCTTTCTGTCTCCCAGCTCCTGCCTGGGGAAGGGGGGAGTGGCTTCATGGTGCTTAGTTACCAGCTGGTAACTAAGATCAGCCTCTGCAACGCTGATCCAGATACTGCTCTGGATTACCTGAAGATACCGGGTAGAGGAGGGCAGTGTGGGGGTAAGTTCAACTCTGTTATACTTAAGTACAAGTAGATTTTAATCTTGACAAATAAAAGTCATAGAAACATAGAATCACAGAATGTTTAGGGCTGGGAGCTCCAAAGGGCATCTAGTGCAGCCCCCTGCAGGGAGCAGGGACACCCTCAACCAGCCCAGGCTGCTCAGAGCCTTGGCCAACCTCACCTGCAATAGCTCCAGGGATGGGGCCTCAACCACCTCCCTGGGGAGCCTGTGCCACTGCTCCACCACCCTCGAGGCCAAGAACTTCTTCCTGAGATCCAGTCTCAATCTCCTCTCATTTAAACCCATTGCCCCTCATCCTTTCACTGCAGGCCCTTGGAAACAGCCCCTCAAGTCCCAAAAATCAGCCCAAAAGTCCCAAATCTCACCCTGTCCCCTGCTATCAGATAAAATGATAAATCAAAGATACCTCCCCAAATAGTCTCACTTAAAAGCTTGAGAAACAGTGGCAGTGTATTGATTTTTTCTTTTTTAACCTGATCTGAAAATTTCAGTTCCTAAATTCTTGACCAGATCACTCTTGGCTGCCTCTCAGGAAGATTAAAGATGCCACAAACAAGTCCAATGGCACCGAGGAAAGCACAAAGCAGCACAAAAGAACCTTCTATTTAAAGTGACTTTATTAAAACATTGTTAATATAAAATGTGACAAAGTACAATTATTTATTTTTTTTGTAAGAATGTTTAATAAAAACATATTAAAGAAAGAAGGAGCATCAATTCTTGTCAAAGCACAGGAAAAACCTACCAGGATAAGTAAAAATTTCTGCAGCATGTTCTACCAGCTGGTCCCAATGTGTATTAGGGTCGAGTCAGCCAATGGAGGAGACAGGCAGCCCACATTCTTCCCTAAGAAGCTTTAAGGTATTTAGCAGAGGCTTAAAATAACACTCAATAGTAGGAGCCTTGCCTTTTAGCTCTCCCCAGTGGAGGTAAGATTAGAATGTGCATCTTCATGTTGGGTTTATAACTTTTCAGCAGCTGAATTTACAGAGAATTAGATTGACTTGTAACTGTAAACCCCAGGGTTAACATCTGTCAGCTTTGAAAAGGTGCAAGTCAGTGCTAATTTTACACCTAAGGAATTTGAGCTCAAGTTATTCTAAGTTATATATTAATGCTGGATGCTTGTAGCAAATGCTAAAAAAAGGGTGGCTAAGAAAAAAAAATAAAGGCTGGCAGAAACAAGTAATTTCTGCACTGCTGAATGCAGAGACTATCCACAAATGACAGGAGTTTGTACATCTCAGGAAGCATGTAAAGAAGCTCTCAGAAGTCTATAAATAAGGCTACTCAATGACTTACACTCTGTGGAAATTTCACCTTTAGTTAAGAAACCTTTTAAGAAAACACTAGAAAAACTGGAGTTTTGGGGTTTGGTGGTTCTGATTTTTTTGGGCTTTTTTTGTGGGGGGTTAGGGTTAGGGGAGTGGGGTGAGAAGGGAGTGGCTTACAACATTTTTCTTGATCAACAAGTAAGTTTTAATGTTCTATCAGCATCCTCTGCTTCTTCAGAGTGAGGAGCACACCTTTTGGAGGCAAGGATTCTTCCAGGATGTCTCCAACTCTTCCTGAAACAGGGAGAGGAAAACCCTGCAGCATCCAATTTTGCACATTTCACTGCCCCTGATGCTGAGCCAAACGTCAAGTGCTATCCATGAGAAGCCCAGCACAATGAGAGATGGAGATCCCCCTACAGCCTTGGCTGGGACCCAGCAGAGCCCTGTGTTTTGCCTTCTACCCCAGACAAACGCTCTGGGGCTGTTGCTGAGGTGGAAGGAAAGGTCAGACCTTTGGCATTGGAGCAGCCACTGGCTGTGTGCAGGGGAATTAAGGCTTCAAGGTGAACACAGTGAGAGTCAGTGTGTAAATCATGCTGCATTTCAGACACCACACATGCCAATGACACCTAGTCTTCTTCTCTACGTTTTAAACACCAAACAAAGATCTTCTGAAAGCAAAACTGGAGGCAAGTCCACCCTGGGCCACCTTGAGATGCCTTCTTTGCACCTTGGGAACAAGTGTAACCCAGATGTCGAGTGCTGACGAAAATGTACCCACAAGGAGGAAAAAGCACCAAAGTTGAGGAGTCCTTGAGACAGTAAGCTGCTGAAAAACCAAAGAAGCCTTGTTCTGCTACAGCCTCCCAGAAACATAGTGGTTTCCTGACACAAAGGTAATCTACACTCCAGCAATTCCCAGTGCTGTACTTCCAGCACTGCTGTTAGGAAGAGCTGTGCTCTAGGAAGGAGGCAGAGAAACCATCAGGCTTCTGTTCCCTGAAGACAGTTTCTCCCATTCATCAGGTGTCTGTCATTGTTCTGTTCCCCTCCACCCACCCCCAAGTCTTTCATCCCAAGTCCAGAAACACCCATCCTTTCCCCAGGACACTCTTCTAACACTCTTGCACTATTCTAGCAGGTTTGTAGGAAACACACACAGTGCTTCTTTGGATCCACCCTTTTGGCAATGCCTTTGCCCTCTCCAAAAGAGAAGTGTTTTCAAAGAAGTGGTACAAAAGTTACCTTCAAACTACATGAAATATAGAAACCAATGCAATTCTTCTGTAGGCTTATTTTTCACACTGGTTTTGCTAGTTATCTGAAGTATGGAATGACTTGCTTGTTTGGAACCCCTGCCTGTGCTAGCAGCCTGGTACTGCAGGTTCCACTGCTAGGATATGGAGACTCTCATTTGTTTTTATTCTTTAACATGTGTCTGGTCACTCCTCCCATCCTCTCAATACAGTAGCTACTAAAAATGTTAACAGATTAAAAAAAAATATCCAAATTAAACCACACTTCTATCACTGTTTAAAAAACCAAAACGCATATGGTATTACAAAAGTTTATACAAAGGCAACATTTAAGAGTTTGAAAGTTACTTCTAGAAAAAGACACAAATGCTAGTAAATTAACATACAAGGAGAAAGACCTTCCACTCCTTCCCCAAAATTGGTTTGATCTAAAGTATCTTTTACCAGTTGTCTAGAAAATCAAAGCCAGTCTTCAAGATAACATTGCTTGTACTAGTCTGTAAGACAAAAAAAAAAAAGTAAGAAGATGTGGTTATTAATTATGGTTAATTATGGTGTTACAGAGCCAGCACTTGACTGCCTATCTACAAAAGAATGTCTAAAATGTTGTCTGTCAATACTTCAACTTCTTCACCTTGCTTCAGGATACCTAGGAACCTACACCAGAAAATGCTAGACATGGAAAAATACAATGAGCAAGAAGGTATTCCAGATGACAACAAAAAAAATAATCCTTGCAATGATCTGCAGGCAAAAATGTTCTTTTCCCCATGGAGAAATTGCTAATGCTCAGTTTTTAGACTAGAGGGTGAAATGCAGAGAGTGAAACACACAGAATGTGGGCACCACTAATTCAATGGATTCCCTGTTGCAGTGCCACAGCTGCTTCCTGAAAACTACAGTTTAAACTCTGCTCATTACAAGTGATTTACTAGGCTAGCAAGAACATGCTCAGTGCTGCACTTTTAGCCATGGTATTTGAGGTGATTTTAGCATCCAGAAAGACTTCTCAAGAGGGACAGCTGAGACTCTGGATTCTCTTCCTAGAGCATGGTGCTCTTCACTAGAACAGAAGAACTAGAAGATACTCCAGAAAAGAGGAAAGAAAACACAATAAATCTATCATACTGTCTTCTCTTCTACTCTGTCTCTGACATGGGAGGGTTGTTTGTCCAGAGAGTGAAAAAAAGAAATTTAAAAAAATCAGGCTTTTCAAAGTTAGCTAGAAAACTCATAAAGTGAATTAAAATGGTAACAAACCATTAATTTGTAGGAAAAGACAATAAAGCCTTGAACTAAAATTAAAGGACAACCACAGACACCACTTCTAGCACACCAGCTCAAGAAGCATTATGTCTTAGCTTCTAGAAAAATTACCTACATACTCCAAATACTGAAGTGGCTTAAGTACTGCTCTCTCTCTAGTGCTACCTCACCCTGCATCTGTCTGAGCTTACATCACCTTGTTTGGGATGTAAACAGACTGCTGGGAAAGCATGGCAGAGGAAAAGCTACGTGGCATGCTTACAGTGTACAGTGACATGCCAGGATGATGCTACAGGTTCCAAAGAGAGCTGCAGAGCTCTGGTTGAAGAACTACTCCTCTTCTCTACTTCACAGTTTTCAGGCTTCAGATTTCTTCCTTTTCTTTCCCTCACCATGTCACATCCTGTTGTTCCTTTTCTCACAGATCAGCATCTGCTTTTGAAATAGCTTCGACTGCCTATTGAGCTCCTTAAGGTTATTTTTTGTTGTTGGGTTGTTTGGCATTTTTTATTAAAAATAACATTGAGAAGGCTAATTCTGGAAGCTCATTCCATTCCATTTTGGACTTTAAGGGAAAGCACATTTGAAAGCAGCCCAGCTGCCTGGGCCAAGGCACTGGGAAGCAGGATTGGACCACAGTTGAAAATGGATGAGAAACCACCTTGCCATTCACAGCTCGCTGCGTGCACCAGCAAAGTACCCCAGACTACACTTTATCTACTTTTCAAGTTAAAAAACTTTTTTTTCCCATTAATGTTTTGCTGTTTTCACCCTCTTTTATGTGATCTAGCAAGCTCTTAACTCTAAATTGTTGGGTAGCTTCCTGTCAATCACTGGATGCCATATCTGCATTTCTGATATTATATTTAAATTATGATCTTATGCACTTTACTACATTAAAAAAAATATTGATTGAAATAAACAATAGCAGTTAACATGTTTGTTATACAGACTTATTTAAATTGGCAGGACAAAGAGCCAGCAAGCTTAACTATGGTTTAAAGCTTTATGGAGTCCCTGATCTTCCAGAACAGCCTTGTCAGATTTTAATGTGCTTTTAAATCTAAAGAGAGTGGATGCAGCAGTCCTTACCTGTGCAGGCATTTGTGAATCTGTAAGTATAGTACCATCAGGATCTTCCTTGTTTGTCCTAGAAGATGCCAGGTCCTGTGGTGGGTCAGGAAGGAAGAATTCATCTAGAGAACTAGCAGGGAGCTGAGTGGGTCGAGGCTTCTCCCATTCAAGAGCCACAGAAGGCAGGCTGGGGGCAAAAGGCTTCTCAGATTTAGCTATGCTGGGCTTGTCAGCTTTTGCCACCTCCTTTGGAGCAGACTCTTGTCTGTAAAAAGAGGGAAGGGGTTTCTCTCCTTTCTCCATGGACTTGATCTGGCTGGGAGTCAGGGACTGGAACTCAGACTTGTCTCCTTCAAATCTGGAGCGCTCGGCGTTGATCTTCCAGAAGGAGGATTCCTCTTCCTTCCTGGATGCCAGCACCCCATCAGAGCCAGAGCTCTTACTGGCCTGGGAAGGTTTAGGGGCTTGGGCACCAGGTGCTGCTTTAACAGGCTGCCTTGGTTCACTCTGTGACTGGGCACCACCTTGTTCTTGTATGGACAGAGATGCCACGCTGAACTCCATCTGACTCTGTTTGGGGTTAGAGAAGAGCATTTCAGAGCCTTGCACAGAGACACTGCTTTGGAATTCTCATCCTGATGCACTGAGGGAACACCTCTGCCCATGGCCAGGCAACTCCCAGGCAGGTACCACAGCAACACAAACTTATTTTCTCACTATCTATCCTTGTAGCTACATAAAACCAGTCATTTTGAAAGTCTGACCTGCTGCAGGGTGGTCAGAAAGCAGCTGTATTCAGGTCACCCAGTGCCATCTAAGCCAGCAGCACAGAGCATGCACAGCACCAACACAGTAGAAGAGCAGGTACCAAACCATTAGAGCACTTGTGAAAGCATCTTGGAAGACACTGATGTTTTACATGAAAATATAAAGCAAAACAACAACAACAAGCTCTACAGTCCAGTTTAAAAGGCACTTCCATTACAGTCTTTGTAATAGTTGGCAACAAGTTACACTCCATAAGGATTAGATGTAATGGGTACATGGAGATAAGTGGGTTTTTTTACAATTCCAGTGCTCCCCTGAAGGAAGACAAACAACTCCAGACAAACAACTCCAGCAGGTCCAGTTCTCCACTTATCCAGACCCTTGTGTTGTTTTTTGCTTGCAGTGAAGCCTCATTTCTGAGAGGTAACACTGGCTCAAGGAAGCAAACAACCAGTTAAAGCATGAGACAGACCCTGCAGGAGGCACCTACAGTGACCAGTTCTTCAGACTTCATTTTACTTACCACTGCTTCAACCATTTTTGATTTTCAGCTAGCTGGACACTCTTTAGGCTAATAAAAGTGAAGCCTCACTTCACTGAGGAACATGCAAGTGTTACTGTATGGAGGAGCACAGCACCATCTCAGGCACCAGAAAAGAACAGACTAATGTCTAGACTTTTGTTTGTAAAAACTACAAACAATGGGGGGAGAAAAAAAGAAAAAAGAAAGTGGCATTTACTGATAGAGCTGCACTGCTGACATTGTAGGCTGATTAGTTCTGAAAGAGAGGACATTTCAAAAGCCACCTCTGCTACAGGTTAACAGATGCTTTTGAAGTTCATTCAAATTAAAGGTCATTAAACAGACAGGAGCTGTCCCCATAACCTGATGCACAGACTCACACCTGACCTTTCTAAAGAATTAGAGAGGTGCTTTCCAATAATAGGCAAGGAAGCACCAATTTCTGTGTTTTCATTAGGAATAAACTGTGTTGTAAAAGATGCAGAAGATGGGCTGCAACTAAGTGCAGCTCAGCCAGAATCCAGTGAGTGAAAGGACAGATGCAGCTCTTGCCAAATAGCTCAACACCCCACCCTGCCTGAAAAATACTGAGGAAAAATCTCAGTGCTTCAATTATTTATTTATTTTAAAATCAGAACTCATGACATAAAGTTAAAAGCAGGACATTTTTCAGTAGATAAATTGTACAGAAACAAAACCTGGATGCAATGGTGCTGAGGATTATTTACAGTGACTGTCATTCCCTATATTAAAATACAGGGATTTATTTCCCTAAGCTCGTTTGGCAATGCTACCAAATAAAGATTTATCACCCTGAAGTTAAGATGCTTTGAGACTTCAGAACTGATCAAATCCCAGCTGAAAAAACCCACAACACAATGTGAGATGGACTGGCACTTCCCCAAGGGGGGAGAAAAGAAACTTCCATCTTGGAAGCCTTAAGTACCTTGTCACATAGCAATTAAAACAGTGCTAATTTCTGTTCTTCTACAGTCTCCCATCTTCCAAGTGACCTATCCCAGGGCTCACACTGATCCTGGGAGGGTGTCCTTTTAGAACAGGGGCTGAGATTAAACAACTCTTAACCTGTCATGGAATAACCTAAATTAAAACACTTCTGAGTTTGCTTTTCCCTACAGAGGGCAAAGAAGACAAGGCAGCCCCAGCAGGTTCTGAAAGCACCATGTCTCTCTCTGCATGATGTACAGTCCAGAGAATTCAGATGTATAATTCTTCTGCCAGCATTTAGTTTGAGAAACCAAGAACTTCTGTGGACCAGTCACAAGTTATTCTCTTTTTCTTATATAAAGCTTCTATTTGACATTCAAGGTTACTTAAGACACGTGAATCCCTAAGAAATATCAGTGATGAAAGAAAATTAAACAGCATTATCTTTCAAGCAACCAACTTGGCAATAAAATAATATAAATAATAAAATAAATAATAGAAACACCCTCCTTCCCCAAAAAACACCAACAGAGCAATGTCAGCAAGGAGATGATTTCACACAGGAAGACTGATGCATGAAACACTCCATGCTGACATCTAAGTCAGAGTAGTAATGCACTACTAACTGTAGTAATCCACTCTAGAAATGCAAGTTGAGTGTTCAGTTTGTTACACCAGACTGTCAACTGGCAATTCACTGGCAAAGAAACCACATTTAAAATACAATTATCCCACCTAAAAAAAAAACCAACCCAAAACACTTCCTTTTCCTTCAGGTTTGGCAGCCATGAGAATATCTTGCTGGACACCCCTCCTGGCTCAAGTGAGGCTCAGGGCAGCAGCTGGGCTGCAAAGGGCTGCTCTGCACACTCACCAAGCTCACACCAAGGCAGAGCTGCCCCAGGCTGGAGCTGCCACCTGAGCACCCAGCAGCACATCTGCACTTGTTCCTCCAGCTGCCACCTGAGCATCCAGCTGCACATCTGCACTTGCTCCTCCAGCTGCCACCTGAGCATCCAGCTGCACATCTGCACTTGCTCCTCCAGCTGCCAGCCTGGGGAAGCACCCACTGACCCCGGGGTGAGGTGTGATGGGCAGACCTGAACTGGCATTTAGACACATTCTGGAGCTCTAGAAATAGGGGTTCAGTCCCCAGCTGCTTTCATAGGTTCTGTCTGACTGTGTCTGAGCTGCAGCTGCTGGATTTTAGGTCCTCTTCTAAGGGATAAAACAGAGACACTTTATTTTTCCTGCCATTTATCCACATTGTATTTCTGGGAACTGCTCAGCCCTGAATATCTCACGAGTTAACAGACAGGCTAGTACAGTCTCAACTGCAGTTTCTAGAAGCTATCAGAATTCAAATAAAAGCTAATAACAGCAGGGCTATTTTCAAGATCCTGAAAGAGCAAGTCATTCTCAGCACACTAAGGGAGAGGCTGCATGTGAAAGCACACACAAAGTAGTATTTTGAGCATTAGATTTTGTGTTCTTTTCAGTCAGCCCCTGGTTTTAAGCACTTCACAGGCTAAAATTACTAGGTCATGGATCACCTTTCTGTCTAATAAATACAAGTGATAAAAATAGCAGGTTTTGGAAAGTTGTGTAACCTTTCCTTGAAAAGACCATATTAAGGTATTTAGAAATTTTATTTACTGGATCAAAACAATTTAGACCTAACCTTAGACTAAAGGCAGAGATAATCCACTACATTTTAATAGTGTCTGTAAATACTCATGGGAAGCAATGTATTCTAAAAGACAAGCACCACACACTAAGAAGCAACAATTTAATAATATTATATATAACCAGGTCTCAGTTAATAAGTCTACATTAAAAAACAAGATGACCACAGAGAACCCAGTAGCATGTTGGCTTTTTTCAAGCATCTTACTCACTCATCAGGAATGTGTAGTATTTTACTAAACAGGCAAGGAAACACAGCCAAAACAAACTGTTTTGCTTGGCAGACTGAAATACCCAAATTGTTGAGACAAAGGCTGCAGAAACAGTCAAAAAGCAACTTGTTTTAAACACAGTCTGATAAATGCAGAGGTAAGAAAGCCAAGTTGAAAATGATTTAGAAGATGATGACTTTGCTTTGCTGAATGGACAAAACATAAAATAGTCAACAGCAGTCTCACAGCACTGTGTTTCAAACATTTTTAGTCTAGGGCAAAACCAGAAAGGAAAATCCAAAACTTTGGGTATCACTCTTCTTTCCTTCCATGGAAGCACTGCCATTTATGCCAGGTTAATACAAATAATCCCACCAAAGTTTATGATAAACAAGTCTAATATCAGGTTTGTTAGGACAAAAAAAAAAGAAGAAAAAAAAAAGGTTATTTTCTGCCACTGTCTTCCTATTTAAAAAAAAAGAGAAACAAACCAAAACCAACTAGGACTTGTACAATGAAGGATAATTGAAGATTTTTTGGTTTTAGCTCAAGGAAATAGTTTGCAAACCACATTTTTATAAGCACAGCATAATTTTTTTTCTTTCTAAATCATTATGGGATTAGATTACTTTTGTAGCAATATAATTAGGGAATTCAGACAGGGAGGCAGCAACCAGATTATTGAAGGAATTGAAGCTTGACACTTCCTTTACTTTTTATTTGTTTTTAAACACACCTTGAAAGCTTCTTTTTTCAACAAATATCAGAGGGCCTGTTGAAATAGAAGAGAACTGAAGGAGGAAAAAGTCAGGAGTTAAAAAGAAGAAAGTACAAAAAGGACTCACTAAAACCACCTTCACTACTACAGGTCGAAGCCTGTATCAAGGCCAACAGATTTTTGATGTGCATATGTCACTTTGGAAAATGCTTCAAATTATTTTAGTTAAGCAGGAATTAGATTCAAACTTATTCCCATTCTGCTCTCTGTGCATTCAATATGTTAGCTGAGGTGGCAGATTTAAATTATGATTTCTTCTCACTACTAAATTCATTAAAAGAAACCCAAAACCCAAAACAAACCACACACCAAAACCAGAAAAGTCCTGAGTTCAGGAGGAGTTACAGAGAGATTTATTTCCAAACCCAGGCATGATTCTTGTTTTCCATTTATATCTCAGGGTCCATGCTGAGCTTCACAGAATTTTTACTTCAAACAAACCAAGAAACCTCAAAGGCTAAACTGAGCCAGACTGTCAGCTTTCATCTCTTCTAAACCTGAAGCCATAAATAGAAGGCCCTAAATTCATAAACCTGGCTTTAGTTATTTTAGTTTAAAATGTAACCCACATTTCAAGATGTGTTTTGCTTCTGAGGGCTCCACCCAGGAACCAGATCCCTGCAATTCAATCTCTGCTTTCAGAATGGCAGTTCATCTGCCAGGCCACCAGCACTCCTCACTCCACAACTGCTCTTCCTTCTCAGCAGCACTACACAGTTCTACTAAATATATTAGTATTTTAAGTGCTAACAGCTCACTCAGCAGTTTACATTCTATTTCTGCTCTCTTTTGCCCTTTTAAGGGTTTAAAAAGAAAGCAGTAAAACAAGAATGTTAAATGTTTAAATAAACATTTAAATACGTTTTAAATGCACATCAAAGAGCTAAAAACTGGTGGAGATAGCTGCACATTTGCTGTGGCAATGATGACTTCAGCCATAGCTCTGTGGACTTGAGAACACAGAAAGTTCAACAAGTTCTCAAGACCTTGAACACTGTTCTGTGCAAAAGGACAGCAGTTTAGCACACTGGTCTCTGGCTACATTTGACTGATGTGGGATTAGGGAATCCACTGCACCAGCTACTGTGGGATCTTCACCATTTCCTCATGCTGGGCTGACTGGGCAAGGAAACTTTTCCTCATGGAGAAACTGCCTTCCAATATTCCAATATTATCTTATTAAAGTACTGGTTAGGGAAGAGATCAAAGAACAAGCACAAAGCAACATCTCCACACCTTCAGAAGACTCAGCAGCTGAAAGATTTGGCTGCAAGGCTGACACAATATCAGGCACCAGGGAAAAAACAAAAGAACTCACAGCAACCAACCAACCCACACCCCATGAAGCTGGACAAGATGCAAGTTTTCAATCTAAAGTGAGGCACAGCTTTGGCTCTGGTCAGCAAGGAGGGGAAGGGGAGGGGGTGTGGAGGGGGAAGCAAAGCTTGATTATGAGAGACTATTTCTGAAGCCACCTGACCCTGCTTTTCTTCAGCAGTCACCATTCTCTTTCTTCTGCATTTTCATTTCATTTTCATTCACCATTTCATTTTCTTCTGCAGTCCTCCATTCAGTACAGAAAGCATGAAACTAGAGGATCAGTCAACTGGATCTCATTTTGAGATACCAGTAAAAATAATCTGAGTTGGCAAGGGGTAAACCACAGGCTGGGTTGAAAAACACTTCAGTAGACATACAAGAAAAAGCAATCAATTAAAAAAGGAAAATCCACTTGTGTGCAGATGCATCTTCTCATGGATCACCAGTCAGTGCACGACATGAAGCACTGTCTCCAGGAACTTCAAGCATTCAGAATTTACTAAATCCTACCAAGACACAGCTTAGAAACATGAGTCACCTGCCACCTTCCCAAGACTGAGCTTCAGGGTTTGCACCAAAAAGCAGAGGAGACACAACACTACTGTTGTCTATGAAATAAATGTCTCCAACACAGGATTTATTTCACCTTCTTGTCAACAAGGCCCACACTTTTCTTCCTACCTTTCTTCACCTAAGCACACCCATGCTAAAAGCCTCATAATTTACATTCAAAGCCAGTGGTGGCTCCTTCTAAGGCTCCTGAAAGAGAGGAGGGCTTGCCTGAGCGACCAGGTTCCACTGCAGGACATCCCTCACTGGCTCCTGAACCACCACAGCTTATAAAGGATTTTTAAGACAAGGGAAGACTGGAAATGGGATTCCCTTAAATGCCATCCCTGTAGGCTGCAGGGAGCCAGGAGTCAGCCCAAATGATGGGTAAATGAAGCACCTACAAAGCACAGATGGGGTGCTAGCTGCAGGAGTGACCTTGAGCAGGGCAGGCTGACAACGTCTAGGGTCAGCCAGATTAATTTCATATTCACTGGCATTTCCAAATAATTACTCTGCATTAAGCTAAGATTATATTCATAAGCTCATATATGATTATCTACATAGTTCAAGGGCAAAAAGAAAACAACCCAGGAAGAAACAGGGGAGAAGCAGCTTTCCCTGGCAGATTAAGTCAGAACACACAAAGTCTGAAATGATTTTAAATTAAATTAACATGCCCACCCTACTCATTGGAAAAAGGCAGAGCTTTTACCTTCAGATTTTCTTCAACAAGAAAAATCAATCTTGATTTCCCACTGCAAATATGGCCAACTATATTTCTTCACAGTGCAGGTTCAGAAGAATGGAGAACTTTGGCTCTGTGTTACCCTTCTGAAAGTCTCATTATAAATAATGTTTTAACAAAATACCAGAGGTAAAGCAGGGGAAAAAAAAACCACAGCAAAACCATCCAAAAAAAACCAAACCCAACAACAAAAAGCAACCCAACCCAAACCCATCACAGAAAAAAAACCCCATTATTTTTTGAAGGAGCTGCCTTTTGGAGTGGGAACAACACAACGCTTCTGGCATAGCCCCAGGTTAACAAGTTTCCTCACACTCTAATATCTAGCAAAGAGCTGAAGCACTGAACAGGCTTTAAGAAAGAATCCAATGAAGTTATTAGATACCTCTACTTTTCTCACCCCATTTCCTAACTGCTGACTTCAGCAGTGAAATGCACTTATGTTTCCACAATACCTGAGACACTGATGTTGCTAAACATGTACATGAGTTTGAAAAGTTTCCAATGCAAAATCAAATCATTTTTTAATGCATCAATTTTACACCTGCACTTGAAGGGAGAAGGTTAGCTCCTGAAGCACACTGTTTCTGCTGATGTAAATCAAAGCACAGCAGCCCTGTTGCATCTGCAGGGAGGTCACTTTACACAGCTGTCACAGAATAAAGGTGACATTAGTCTATCAAGGCTCAAAATGAAGGCAATACAAGTGCACACAGAATAGTATAAACTGACAAACCAACATGAAAAATAAAATCAGTGTGCATTTACCTTTGTTTCCCAGGAGAAGGGGGCCGAGTGCTCATCTTGCCAAGTTATGTCCTGAAATAAAATTCAAGAATGACTAAAAATCAGAAGATTTTAATGCTGCTCAGAAGCATCATACAGCTGATGTGACATTGCACTGCTGGCACTGCAACCACAACCACTAGCACAGAACTTGCTGAAAAGCCAGAGCACCACTTACAGATGCCACTGCTTACAGTTCCAGACTGCCTGAAAGCAAGTTATCTGAGGGGAAGATTATGAATTTATAATATGCCAGTGTAACCTGCCAAATATATGAAAGTTTAACCTGGTCTAAACCTCCTGAAACAGCTTTTCTACAAATAGTTTTAAAAACATCCCATATTTGCAGTTTTCTACTAGGCATTTCTTTGGTAGCCACTAGGAACACACAGGGATGGAAACAGCAAGAAGAGCAGGAGCCTCAGGGAAATAAAGTCCCATTTCCACCCCTCCACAGACCAAGGTGCACATCTGCAACCAGGCAGTCACGTGGCAGGGAAACAGCTGTGCTTGGATGGATGGATCCATCCCTACCAAGACACATCATTCTGCCACCTCAATGACCATCAGTCTGAACTTTGTATTCAGGTCTGTTTAAAAAGAGCCACACCATGTCAGACACGTGTAAGACCCCAATCTGAAATAGCTTCTTCTAAGAAAATATTTCTGTGAAAATCCCAATTTGAGAAATCTAATCTCTCCATACATAGCATGCCCTCTAGAGATACATGCAACCCACACTGAAAAAAAATAATAATAAAATAATGTGGAAAATAAACAAATTAATAATTATTGCTCAAGATGTGTAACAAAATGATCACACTTCTATCCCTAGTCATGGATGAGACTCATCTGTACACTGGATGTTCATGTTGGGAGAGGTGATGCTTGGCCACCCCCTCCTGTTCCTTTGCACATCAGGGGAGGAACAGGAGTCAGAACAGTGGGTGGAAGGAGAAAGGCCAGGAGTAACCATGCACAGGGAAGGAGAGGACAGGAGAAGAGCTGCAGTGCTTGTTTCACACTCCTGCTGTTAAAGAATACCAGTACTAGACCATGTTTGCAGCTAACACAGGAACTCCTGTCTTGTTTGTCATCTCTGCCACTATAGGAATAGATTTCTCACACATCTGATTGAATTTCCCTCATCTGACATCTCAGCACCTCAGCAGATTTTGCCAGCCAAGGGCTATGGAATCACAATCAGGAGCATCTGAAAACATCTCCTATGAAATGTGTTATTCTCCAACTATTATTCAACCACAAAACATAGGGTTTCTAGCAGCAAGGTATTTGCTGTGTGTATGAAGGTGATCCAGCGCTCTTAGAAAGAACTGGGCTGATGGAGACCATCTGAGAGGAGAAGCCTGGCTCTGCTGGGCTACACACCCAGGCCAAAAATGAAATTTGGCACAGGAACTCTTTACTAAGAACACGAGTGTAACAGCAGATTCTCTTACTCCAGGAAATGGATACTCATTTATTAACACTTAAGGTTAAATGGAGTAAAAGTCTGCTTTTTAGAATCTGTTCTATCAGTGTTTGCACTGTGGAGTGCCTCTGACCACATGGGAATGCCACACCACTCAGGGGAGATGCCACAGCAGCTGAGTGCCAAGGGATTTCCAGATGGTTTAAGGGCTGTACCTTTGCCTCTGAATGTGGTGGAGTTGGCATTTCATTTCTGAAGCGTGCATGGCTCCAGGAGGGCACAGAGATGGGAAAGCCCAGCCACTGGTCTGAGCCACAAAGGAGCACTGTCACCCTACACAAATCAGTACTTGACTCCACAACCAGAGCAGCAAAGGGCAGAAGTGAAGTCCAGCAAACTGTGTAACCCTCCTACCTGCTGTCACAGCACCTTCAAGCTCCAGACGTGCAGCCTGAGCTGTCAGGGGGTTTTACCTGAGGAGTTTAAAGAGAGATCTGACTTCACAAGACATGCAAGCCAGCTGAGGACTTTGAGAATGTCAAGTCCATCCTTGTGCTGAGACAAAAAATGCTTTTTGCTGTATTTGAAGCAAAGGTAGACAGCACTGGGAGGGCACCTCAGTGTCTTCAATGCAGGGAGCCTTGCTGACCACAGGCTGCTGCACAGGGGTAGGTGGAAAAGCAGCACAGGGGAGGCAGAAGGAGGTATGAGGTTGTCACACACCAGGATATGTCATTCCCTATGGGACAGAGCAAGTCAGCCTCCCACCTCATAGAATCTGATGTCTTTGCAACTGCACTTGTTGGCACCTTGATTTGTAACCTCATTGTCCAGTTTGGGGAGACAAAAAAACCCTGAAATGAATATTTTGGTACTGGTTGTGGAAAAGTTCTTGTCAGAGACAATATCTAAGACTTCCAATGGAGGTGGCAGACACGTGTTAGGCATAAGCAGTTCCCTGAAAGAAAAGGACCACAGATTTTTCCTCTAAAAAGGAGGGCTCACTGTATCTCTGATGCACAGCCTGGGACACCTCAAAGTCAGAAAGTCTGAGCAGCTTTGCCCATATTTGAGAGATCTTCTGTGGGATCTAGTAAAAGATAAAATAGGGTAAGACATGGCTTGAGGATACAAAGCTTCAAGCAGTTGATGTCTGTGGTCATTTCAAGTCTGCCTGCAGCTAGGGTGAAGGGAACAGTTGCCAGGTTCTATTGCCAGGGAAGGAAGGTTCTGGCCTCCAGCTCCTCACACAGAGGACGTGCAGAGGACCAAGTGAGAAGCTGGGAACAACACCATTCAGTAGCTTCCTGTCTGGTGCTCCTGATTCATGTTTATCACCAGCAAAATCTGAGAAATAACTTTGCTTTCTGTAGAATAACAAGTTCTCAGATGCTAGAGGAAAACGGGAGCAAAAGTATTCAATATTCAAATATTCAATATTCAAATCTCAATATTCACAAAAGTAAGTTACAAGTGGAAATTATGGAGAAAAAGGCTTCAAGGCCATTTATCAACAGAGATTAGAAGAAATCAGTATCTGATCAGCTTCTGTTTTGAGCACACAACAAATCCTTCTGCCAGAAAGATGGCAAACAAATCCACTTCTGTTCACCAGAGTTAAAGAACCTATTGGTAAGAAATGGGGCCTCATGCAACATATTTCACAGCTAAAAATAGAGAAGAAGAGAAAGAGGCAAAAATCCAGTCACATGTTTGACTTCAACAACGAGCTGCAGAAGATACAGAGAAAAGAATCACAAACTGTGTTTGCTAAATGCAGACAGTTTTCTGCAAACAGACCTGAATTGCCAAATGGGAGACAGTGGTAGAAAAGTGCCAGTGTATCTGACACACACACTGCTCAGAGCCACTGACAGCAGCCAGACAGTTGCAAACCCAACAACAAATGAACCTTAGAAGTGTTATCAGAACAGGACTTGCTGGTTATGGGGGTTTAACTGCACTCAAAAGCTGCCCTGCATTTTCTTTTCTTCTTTTTTTTTTTTTTTTTTTCCAAGTGCAGATCTGTAACAGGCCCAACATAAAAGTTATTATTACATTGAATATTTGCTGCTTTAAAGCATTTTTAAGTAGGAGATAAAAGGGTTGATCCTTTGGGTTGGTGCCAAAGCTCTAAAGACTAAGCAAAACAAAGACTGTATCTGCCTTCAGGTAGGCAAGGCAAGCATCCCAATTAAAAGATGGTGAATAAAGATAACTGAACTCTCTTACTTGTTTTTCCTCCACATAAAATGTTTACTTATTTCAAGTCCATTTTGAGCTGCTGAGTACTGCTCAAATCCTCATTAGTCCTTTTAAAAACAAAAGGTATTGAAAAAAAGAGAAAAATCAGACCTCAAATAACACTTGTGGTTAAAGAGGTAAAGAGCAACAGTACTAAAAGTGAGAAGTTGTTGCAAACTGAATATCTAAACTATCTTTCACTGGATTAAACAGGGAGGATCCAGTGGCATCAACATCAAATCAGTCCACATCCTGGACTACAGCAGTCCAAGGGTGGCAGCCTCTCACACACTGCTGCCTTTTCATCTCCTCCCCTCACCATGGCTCATCATTCATGGCATATTTCAAAAATAGCCCATTACATGTAGATTCAATCCTGCTTCTATTTCTAGATTGTCCTCTGCTTACTTAACCTTATTTTCTCCCACTATGAGCATTAGATGTAAATGACAAAATGAAGAAATTCAGGGAGGCTTGTTGGGAAAGAGGAAGCTCTGCCTGAAGGTTTCAGCCTCTGAAAGCCCTTGGCCAGAAGGCCTAGACACAGAAAATGATGGTGAAGTGACAATGTTCTGCCTCAGCATGGAAAATAATGGTGAAGCAAAATGAACAGTGTCCCAGTGCTGGGCCCATGTGTGATGACAGTGAGTCAATCTTCAGCAAACAGAACAAAACTTCCTTCATGGGGATGCTAAATAACCCTACTAATAACAATAACACATGCATCACTTCAACCACATGACTAGAAAACAGAACAAGATAGAGAGGCAAAGATGTTTGGTTTCACTAGGAGAAGGTGGTGGAAAACACCAAAGCCTACAATCCAGTCAAGGTTACTGAGCTGGTGTATTCTGAGGTCTGTTTCAAGCAGGACATCTGAATTTGATGCTGTGGGGCCAAGAGTGGACACTAACACCTGGTGCCAGCCTCAAGACAGCGTGGCACACACGGGCAGGTGCCAAGTGAACTGGGTGACACTCAACCCAGCTCTGTGCTTGAGAAACAAACCCTGGGTGAGGAATCAGGGAGCCCAATTGCTGTACTTCCACTGTTTTCATCAAGCTTTTTGAGACTTAAGTCACCAGAGGAGAGATGAAAAAAGCAGTGGTGTCCTGGTACTGATACTCTTTAGGAAGCACACCCACCACACGTGTACTGCTTCAGACATTAACTCCACGACTGGCAATGCTGCAGTGAGGAGGAGATATGGAAGAGAAGGAGCAGAGGCACTCAGCTGACTCCAGACATTTGCTAGGAGTCATGCATGGTGCTGCAGTGCTCTAGCAATACCAAATGATGGGATTATGGCTGCAGGATGCCAGGGTCCTGTTAGTGCACATCTATCTTCTGTCTCAGCCTTCCCACACAGCCAACATACTGAAAGGTGTCTTGAAAACTTAAGAGAAGCTTATACTTTCAGAACCTACAGTGCTAGGCTACAAGTTCAGGAGATGAGTTTGGTGTTAGAAAAGATATAAGGGAAATGATGGGGGTGAGGAGGAGGGAACCAATTGTCTGGAGATACAGTATCACTAAAACCCTCTGGACTGCCTTAGCAAAGTGGTCACATGCATAGTAATGGGGCTGAAATGGTGAGAGCCCTGGGTGGGGAAATCAGTATCTCCAGCATTCAGCCTTGTTTTGCTTTCTCCCAAGTCCTTCAAAGAACATGAGGTGAAAGAGATCAACTTTCCATGCTTAAGCAAGCACAGGTAGATCACTACAGATTTCAACATCAGTTAACAGGCAAGATGAGCTGTGGCTGGAAACATGAAGCTTCTGGAGCTGATGTCAGTGTCATCATCAGACCAAAACACACTGAAAGCATGGCAATGTCAGGGGGGGAGCCTGAGGAATGTAGGCTGCTCTGTTTCCTCCCTCTGGCAGAGACAGGGGCAGCAGCCAGGGCCAGGCTAACTGCCCTCAGCGTGGGCTGGGTGACCACAGCATGCCCAGATAGCATTGACACAGAGGGCAGCAGGACAGCTCAGTAAGCTGTCAGACCAGAAGACATCAAGATAATAATAAAGATCTGCAGGCAAAGCAATTGCAAGGCTGCAAAGCTGGACTGAAATGGCAAGAAACTGGCTGCAGTGGCTGTGTAACAGCAGGACAAGGAGGAAGGACTAGTG
Source organism: Ceyx cyanopectus (assembly GCA_013401355.1). Classification (NCBI taxonomy): domain Eukaryota; kingdom Metazoa; phylum Chordata; class Aves; order Coraciiformes; family Alcedinidae; genus Ceyx; species Ceyx cyanopectus. The sequence continues at coordinate 24,194 of VYZU01059686.1, forward strand.
AGACAGGGCAGATGTCCAAGCATCAGGTGGGATGCCAGCAAGGGAGCAGGGGGAGAGGAAGCTACCAGATGAGGAGCCAGGAAAGGCTCCAAGGCTCAGCAGTGGAGTTGGAAGAACTAAAATGGAATTGGAGGATGCCAAAATGAGTGGAATCTCTTTTCTTCAGAAACACAACCTCTATTCACTTCAGCCTGGAAGCCGAGGAGGAAGCCAGTTCAGGCAGATGCTGCCGAAATTAAACACTCTGCACCAAGGCTTTTGATGAACCATGCCTTCTTTGGTTAATGACAACACAAATGCTGACAGCACAGTATTTGCATGATAGCTGTGTTTTAGGGCAAGAGTGGAAGGAAAACAACTTACCAAATTTCAGATGGACTCCTCAGCTGTTTTGCCAAGCAAGAAATGATTATTTCCATACAGCACAGCACAACCTACAGCATGCCTGCTCTCCTTCCCAGCCCATGTAATTCAAAGCAGAAAGCACAGCAGAGCTCTCGGAGACTAGGAAAGTTAAACATATTTACTTTCCACAGTCATTAACCTCAATCCTTTCACAACTAACTTCAGGTTAAGGTTTCTCTCAAAGACTACTTACAGAACAAAATCTGCTGTCTTGCACCCTTCTATACCTCTTTTTTTGTCAACAGGAGTTATGGTCTATTGCTAGCAAGTATTTACCCAGAACTTCTGGTGTGATGGACTAAACGAAACTGGGCTTGACCATGAATTTTCTATCTCAAGATGTGTGTGCAGTACATCGTTCACACCTTCCTGCCTGGTGAAACACAGGCAGCTGTCTTCTGGCACAAAGCTGGTCAGGAACCACGATGGATCTGCTTCCTTCAAATGCTTCTCACAAATCCCATTGCAACGGGGCAGGCTAAAAGCAGCACTGTGCTCTTTAAATTGGATTGATGATTACAAAGGCAGAAGCCGATTTATTTTTTTCTAGCTAAAGCTACAAAAGTTAATTAACAGTAAGTTAAAGATATTAGACACAGTGAAAGACACTGGCTCTGTAATCATACCAAGATGGAAAAGAAAAGAAAACAAAGGACAGCTCATGAGCAGAATAGAAGACATAGAGTCTCCAAAGGGCAGTGTGGGGGCTTTGCCAGCAGTTGGACCTTCCTCTTCAGGGAATCACACCCGGTAAGAACCCACTGCTCTGAACCACTCATCCTCACACCGATGTGTTTCTAGAAGGGCTACCACACTTGGCCAGCAGACAGAAGGCTCTCAGAAGCTTCAGAATCCAGACTTTTGTTTCCATCTATCTTTCCACACCCTTGTTTTTTCTGGCGTGTGACACGGAACAGGCTACATTGCCTAAGGTGTCAAAAATACCAAGAGCTGGAATGTTTTCAGTGCTGTATTTTTAACCGTGTCTAAAATTAGCAACAAAAAGGAAGAGATTTGACTGCGGGTGAACATTCCCTACGGCCCGTTTTTCCGCAGGGGCTGTTCCAGAGCCGGGCACGGGAGCAGGCACCGGCTGCTGCGGGAAGTCTCCGTTCAGCTAAACCCACTTGGGAGTTACTCTGCTCCGCTCGGTCCGGGCGCTTTGGTGCCTCTGCCCCGGTCTGCCCGGGCTCACCGCGTTAACACGTAACACGCCGCCCTCCCGCACCGGCAAGGGGAGAAATCAATCTCATCCCCGGGGCAGCTCTCCCGTCGCCAACGAGCCCAACACCCGTTGCTCTCCACAGCCGAACGCCACGAAGCCGCGGCGAGGCTACGGCCGCGCACCGCCCCCCGCACCCCCTCCGGGGAGCCCCCTCGACCCCGCGCCTCGCCGCGCCGGAGCGACCGAGCTCCGCCAGCTCCAACCGGGCGCTGAGGCGAGAGGGGCGGGTCCCAGCGGCGCCTCTCCCCGCCCGCCCCCCGCCGCCGGTACCTCGTCTCCGAAGCGCACCAGCTTCTGGCCCGTGTTGAGGCGCAGGCTGGGGTAGGAGGGGGGCTGCGCGGCAGGCCGGGCGGCCCCGCGGTGTGCGGCGTAGCGAGCCTGGACGTGCGGCTCCACCAGGCACTTGTCGATGATCTCGTCCTGCTGCCGGGGCGGCAGCCGCTCCCACTCGGGCCCGTAGCGCTCGCGGATCCGCTCCTTCTCCGCCATGATCTTGCGCGCCATGGGGCTGAGCGAGGAGAAGTAGCTGAAGCGCTTGCGCTCCCGCTCGTCCAGCGGCCGGTTGCCGTTCATCACCGCGGTGCGGGAAGCGGCGATCGCCGCCGCCATGGAGGCCATGGCCGCCCCGCCACCGGCCCCGCAACGCCGAGCCGGCCGCGCTCACGCCACGGCAACGGGAACCGCCTCCTTCGCCCCCCGCCTCCTCCTCTCCCTTCCCCGCTCCGCTCCCCTCCTGCGAACGCCGCCTCCCCTCGCTGCCTATAAAGGCCGCCCCGCACACCCCGCCTCCCGCACGCCCAGAGCCCGCGGCTCTCCCCGCCGCTCGGGGGTGGGGGGGGCGGGGTTGGGGAGCGGCCTCTCTCCCTCCCCCCGCAGCTGGCGCCAGGGAGAGGCCGCCTGCGGGATTGCTGGGGCAGCGTCGCCGCCGAGAGCCGGGGCAGAGCCAGTCCCAGCCCCGCCGAGTCCCGAGTCCCAGCCGTGCCCAGTCCCAGCGCGGCGAGTCCCAGCCCAGCAGAGTCCCGAGTCCCAGCCGTGCCCAGTCCAGCCCGGCCGAGTCCCAGGCTGTGACCCTCCCCACAAAAGCCCCGCGACCCTCCCTGCTCAGTGTCCCCCAGGCAGTCCCCTCGTTTCCAGGAGGCGAAGAGTCCCACGCTTTGGGAAAGGACTGGCCTCAGCTGGCAGAGCAGAGATGGGAAATTCCCCATCCCAACTCCTAAATAAGTCTTACTGGTTTCTTAACGTGATTGAAGGTCCAGCAGCATCTTTGAGAAGAGCCATCGTGCCGAGGAGGGGCAGACTGAGCAGCAAGCCCGTCTAAAGTCTTCGTATTCTTTTGGTAAAACAGGCTGAAGGAACTAGGTCTCCTGGGCTTAGAGGTGCTGCAGAAGAGGAATGGTTTCTTCCAAAGGTTCAGTGAATGGAGAGAAGGTAGAAAGAAGCTGGTAAAGAATAATTGCAGCACACCACCCTCTTGAAGCATTTCACTGCCAAATTGTTCCAACATTCTGCAATGAAGCTGCCAGTGTTACCTGCTTGTGTCAAGAGCAGGGCTGTATTGAGCCTGAACTCTTTGTCCACCAGAACTGCAGTCAGGCAGTACTGCAGAGGACAGCCCCCTAGCAGAGCATCTTTCCTGGCACAGGCAAGGGTTTCCAGATGCCTTTTCCACAGACACCTGCTCACAGCATCTTTTCTTAGTTGCAACTTGTACTCCCCAAACTTGGAACTCAGTATTTGGAAATTACAAAATACTTGGGATTAAATTGCGTTGAATAATTTCAGATGCTTTCAAGGGTTGCATTCTCCCTACTTGCTCTTCTGTGCCTCATTAATACATCCAAACCTTCCCTAACCAGCACATTTCACTGGCAAAATACACTGCTAACCTCATCTTGCCTGGCAGCCCAGCACTGTGTCCCTTGGAGATAGCTCCTCATTCACTCTTCCTCCATCAAGTCCTAACTTTGTGTGCAGTACCTCAGCAAATGCTTTGCCAAATTCCCACACCACCACCAAAATCTACTGTGGGGGGAAGCCTTGTTCCTTTCACAAAAACAAAGCCAGCTTAACAGACAGGTAAATAGGTCAGAAAATTTATCTGAGACTAAATCTATTTTGCCTTTTTTTTTCCTAGGTACTTGCAAGGGAGTTTTTACTACTTTCAACATGAAGTCTCACTAATAGGTTCAGATTAATGGGTTTTCATTGCTTAACCTATTTCTTTTTCATTCTCCTTTCTTTAATATTATTCTGAATAGCTGAATGGTTGGAGTGGCAATACATTAATGTGCCCATTGAAGAGTTGAAGTGATATTGCTACCATGACACACAAAAGGATGGAAAATGATAGATTTCTCCACATATCTGGTTCTTCAGAGGTAACTACAGTTCTCCAAGTCATCACATACCAGCCCAGTTTCATAACCCTGCTTTGTTTGTTAAACTTGTTTGAGAGCATTTGAGCTCTCTTTCTTTCTTAGTCATCTGTATCACACCCAGAGAACAAGCCTTTGAAACACGTACACACACACACACGGACTAACAGAGGTGTAACACACCTACCCTCTTCATCTCCCATTAATGCTGGCAGCAGGGGATGAGTGTGAAGTCAGTCACAGCAGTGAGATGGGAAAAAGGAGACTGGGACAGATGTGCATGGTTGGTTTGTCCACTGGATTTTCTTCCTCCCCATCACCCCTTCTCCACTCCCTCTGATCTAATCCCTAGAGCAAGAAATCTCCTATAGTTCCAAAGAACTGCCTGGTCAGTGCCAACAGATTTCTTAAGGGAAATAATACAAGGTGTAAGAAAACTTGGAGGCTTAAAGGGAAGAGCACATACTATTACAATGCAATCAGTCATCTCTCCCTTGCTACTGTACCTGTTTCTCTATTAGGTAGGCAGAAAACAGTTCCTTTCCTCCATAACGAAATCTAATAGAGAGCTCTGAAACTTCTAGTTAAATAGAATACAACCAGAGAAGCAAACAGTGATTATTTCTAGTGGGGAAGAGGAAGGTGCTCAGGCAAAAGAATGGTGGGAAAATCCCTTGGTCACAATTGGACAGCAACCCAATTCTTTCAGTAGAAGACTCACAAAGCCTCCTTTATCACAGAATCACAGATGTCAGGGGTTGGAAGGGAGCTAGATCATCATCTAGTCCAACCCCCTGCCAGAGCAGGGGTACCTAGACCAAGTCACCCAGGAACAGATCCAGGAGGGTCTGGAATGTCTCCAGAGCAGGAGACTCCACAACCTCCCTGGGCAGCCTGTTCCAGAGCTTTGTCACCCTCACTGGGAACAAGTTCTTCCTTGTGTTTCCCCTCAACCTCTTGTGCTCCAACTGACTCCCATTGCCTCTTGTCCTGTCACTGGATGGCACTGAGCAGAGACTGGCTCCATCCTCCTTACTTGGAAAGAAATACCTACTTTAGTCCTTTCTATAAATTCTAATAAATACATTTTTAAGTGCATGTTCATTAGTGCCAGCCAGCCAGCTGGTCAGATTTACCCCTACTGTGGTTTGGTTAATGAATCTTAGTTCCACATACAAAATGTGATTTATTTTTTTTTTCCTTTTTATGATGAGTAGCACTTATTCAAAACAATACCCACCCTTCCAAATCCTCACCAACTTCACAAAGGGTATTAGTGCTTATTAGTGGCTATCAACTTGAATTCCAAATAGGTGTGTCACCAGTTTTCTAGATTTCTTTGCATTTCTTTGAGTTGGGCCCCCAGCCCTTAAACCTCACCAGCTTGCCACTGCAGCTCCAGTCCAACCCATGCAAATTTTGGAAAAGATTCTAGACCTACTCTCAGACATACCAGAATCAGATTAAAAACATCTAACAAAGCCTCCTTCCTGCTCCTTCCCTTGCCTTTGAACAACACAACCTCTGCTGTGCTTACAAGCCTGGTAATGGCACCATACATTTGCATAGCAAGAAATTCCTACTGTAACAGCACTTTTTCCTGGGGAGGAAGAGTTACTACACAACAGCAACACTGATTTCAGCAACAGATGGTAAAAGCATTCAGTGGAAAGTACATTCTTCCCCTAGCCTTGGATTTCCAACATCTTAGAATCTAGATCTAGGATCTTAGATGAGAACTTATGAAAAAAAAAAGTTCATAAGTAGACAAGCAGACAAAAGTAAAACCTCTGAAATGCATATAATGTGGGAAATATTCCTACTGGGCAGGGTGCACTGATGCCTAATGTTGACATTATGCATCTACTTTCTGGGACTCACTTTTCTATCTGAAAATCTTTCATCTATAGCAACACTTGGGGCTCCAGCTCCCATCCCTGTCCTGTGAGTGATCAGTGTAACAGTGAAATCCAACTTTAAATCACAGGGCTTTTCTTCTAATAGATGGCAGTATTCATCTTTGTTTCACCTTGTTTTCAGTATTCAGCTTTTAACTTACCTTGTGGCACTTCCCTCCACCCCCAAACTTACACGGAATCTGCTTTGAATCAGATAAATAATGTGGAATAGACAAGAAATAACCCTCCATTCAATAAATCCATCCTGTTTTCAGTCCCACTATTAAAGCAGATTTCTTCTATCAACATTCTTGATGCTCCACTGCATTTCTTTCTTCATTAAAGAGGGGGCTGAGATTGCCCAGTGCTGTAGCCAGAGGCAAACCACCACACCACCACTACTGATACACCTAGGGTATGCAGGATGTTTCCCCCTCTCCCCTGGTAAATAACATCCTTTAACATAACTCCTGTTACATGGTTAGGACAGGTATTTACAACTACCCAAAGCCCCAGCCTCTGCAAACCTGGAAGTAAGCTAAGTAATTTGTGTAGAAGTTAACAGCAACAGGATCACAGTTTATACTACCAATAAAAACATGTTGAAAGCTGTATCTGAAACAGAGATTTGTGGATTTTCTGAAATGCTAAATATTCAGGCAGGAAAGAAAAAGTTGATCAAAGCTGCTGAGGAAAATGGACCTTTACTCCACCCACCATTGCTTGCTGGTCCTGAAAACAACCAGATAAAGAGCTCTAAAGTCACAGAGCTCAATCTAAAATTAGTATACTCAGCTAGGACTCACTAGAAATGAAATACCAATTACACATGTACAGCTCAGTGAGTTTTCCATGCAGAGCACAGGGGCTTTGAAAAAAACCAAAACCAAAAACAAAACAACCACCAAACCACTTTACTACTTCCCATTTTGTGTTTCCAATGTAGATTACTCTTCTTCTTCTAGTACATTTTCACCTGCAGAATGTTCAGATCATAACTATGATGAAGTTTCTTCCTGCTCTTTGGCTTGGCCCATGAACAGCTGTATTACCTGTTAGAGTATGTCTCCATACAAGAAATCAGCTGCTGTACTTCTTTCCTTTTTTTATATTATTGGTCATGGAAATATTAATTTTGTTCTAGTGATAACTAGTCAGTTCAGTTTATTCAAACAAACAAACCAACCAAAACCATTTTGACCATGATTGCCCCTTCAAAATTATTTATGAAGTGGTACCTCTTGGCCTTTTATTCGTATAAATTATACAACAACTATAGTTTTTTTTAGACAATGAGATGAGTCTGTATTTAGTACTTCAATCATCGTTCTCAGGGTTGGAAAAGTCTCTGATACTGATGGTAGGGTCTTGTAAGAAGGTGAAATACTGAAAGAGGAGAAGAAAAAAGAAAATTATCTTGTGCTGTTTGACGATTTACCTGGAAGTTGACACATCAGCTTAAACTTCTCTTCATCCCCTTCAACAAATATGGCACCTGAAGAAAAGAATCTGTTGCCCACAACCAGCTTTTGCTTCTCATGACTCCTAAGTCATTATAAAGAATGAAAATAGTGACTACATAAAAGATCCTTTGGAAGTGGCATAAGTTAAAACAAAATGTTATTGCTTTAAGTCTTCAAGCCTCACTTCAATTACCCACTATTATTCTTCTACCACAAACAGATTAGCCAGTTAATTACCTTCATATTATTACTTCAAGTCCTTTGGGCTGTGGTTCTAGAGGTTTTTCTCAGTATCAAAAGCCAGTTTTAGTGTTTTCTCCACTCTGGTTTATTCCTTGCTCATTATATAACTCTGATGTAGCTAGTATTACTACTGATTGGACAATGCTACAAAATGGTCTTGGAGAAAAATACATTTTTGTTTTGGTAAGGTTATTTTTAACACAAATCAGCTCCCTGATCTGCTTTGCTATGGATTGCCACAAACTCCAACAGTGTAACTGAGGGCCAAAACCCATTGTCAGAGCTGACTCTGTGCCCAAGATTCCCCTTTGTTAAAGGTATGTCTTTAAAATAAATAAAGAAATAAATAACAAACTCCAAGCCCAAAATGAACAGAGGATTAAGAGGTTGAGTATATAAATTGGGAGATTCACAGTAAAAAATAAAAACCAACCATAAATATTTTGTATTTCCAAGACAATCAAGTCACAATGTTTAGTTTTAATAAAAACTTTAACTTGCTAGACTCTGGTTTAAAAATGCTACTCCTCATATGTGGAATTTGACTTCATTTACATGTAGATTTTTAGCCTGAATGTGACAAAGATGCTCTCCAGTCTTCTTAATAGACACCTTTATTTAGGAAGGGATTTTACAGTGGTGAAATTCCCCAGGCTTAGAACCACTGATAACAAAGTGAATCAACACTAATCACTATCAGATACCGGGCACTAAGCAGCTGCAGAGTTCCTCAGGCTCTCAGAGTAACTCAGGTTGATCCAGACCTCAGCAGGTCTGTGATGTAACACCCTGTTCACAGCAAGGTCAGCTGCAAAGTCAGATGAGGTTGTCAGGGCTTTATCCTCTCAGGTCTTGAAAATCCCAGAGGACGGAGCCTGCAGAGCCTCTCTGCTCTGTGCCTTGCCTACCCTCAGGGTGAGAAGATGCTCAAGCTCATTTCAACTCATGCATGTTGCCTTTTGTCCTCCCACCAAGCACTGCCTGGCTCCATTTTCTCACTACTCACAGGTACTGCTGTCAGGTCAAACCTTCTCTCCAGGCTCAACAGGCCCTCTGACCACCTTGGTGGCTCTCTACTCCATTTTTTCCACTTTATCACAGTCTTTACTGCAGCTGCCCCTGAGCTAGAAGCAGTATTCTCTGTGCTGGGCTGAAGTGCTGAGTACCCCCTGAATCAGACCATCCAAACAGCTTTTTACCCATCTGGCTGTATGCTCATCCAGAACCAGAATGTGCTCTTGGTATGAGAGTATTGTGGGAGTCCTGCCTTCCATCCTCAGACTTCTTTACACCCTTTAAGTGTCTTGACCCTGACTTAAAGGGAACTAAAATTGGGCTTGTCTCTGGCACAACTTTTAGACTGTACAGGGAATAACCACTAAGGGACTAAGCAAATGCAACAGATCCACAGGAAATTAATGTTTTCAGTATCCAAAAATCAATTAACATGACAATGAAATTTTTAAAGCATTATACAAAAGTCATGCAATTATACCTAGTACCATAATTCTGTATATTCAAAACTTCTATCTACTTAGAGAATACTCCATTCTTCAAATTAAAACAGCACTAAAGGATAAATAAATAACTTCTGATATGGAGTTTCAGGAGATGAACAATAATGAAAAGAAAAAAAAGTTATCATTTTCTCCTGCTTTACTGAATTGCCAGATTTATTAATTATATATATAATATATATATATAAAGCAAATTAGACCACTGGACAAAAC
>VYZU01059686.1:33558-46150 GCA_013401355.1 Ceyx cyanopectus
GTGCTTGTAAATTCAAATCCTGATTTATCAATTCTAAAGTGTTTAAAAAATACATTTATTTTCTAAGTATCCACTTTTTTTAGTACAGATTTAAATTTTACATGTAAAGTCTTTCATATTTTACTTCCCCAAGCACCATCTGAACAGAAATACCCACCTTTTTAGATTCATCCAGCCTCTTGCTATTTTGCTAAAAGCTTCAGACCCTGGTGCTGTCATTGCTTCAAAGTCAACCAGCTGAAAATGCAACAAAATCAAAGAGCTCTTAAGAAATCAAAAAGGGTTTAAGTTCTCTAATTTCAGGAACTTAATCCTCAAATATTCATAGCATATAAATTCAACTTGAAAAACATCCTTTTGTGACAAAATCCAGTTATGTGTTTGGGTTTTTTTAATCTCTTAAGCTGTTCATACTAATGAGTCAATGACAGAAAAGACCATCTTTAGCCCTTTACTAAAATGTCCAAATAAAACACATACTGTGTTTATATATATAAAAATATAAATATAAATATACATATACATACATATATATATATATTCTGCAAATATTGCATCCCATGGTTGGTAGATTTATCTTGGCATTCTATATCACTCCTTTCTGCAGTGGGTTTTCAGGTAGGAACTCTGTGCAACTTCTTATCTACAGCTGAACATAAGTTTTCAGCAAAACAACACATGGTCATAAACTCTGGTTCACTTGTTCTGTGTCCTGGCTGGAGTGAGAACCAAACCAATTTTGTTCAGTGATTTCAGTTTTTTCTAACTAACTGCACTGTCTGGAGTTAGCAGCATGTTCTGCAGACAGTGGCTGCTTCTAGCAGTGAGAACACCTCATATTTAGAGTGACTACCAAGGATACCAAAGGCAGTGCTGGAACTTGTCTATCACATGGGGGTGCAGACAGGGAAAGGCTGCACCTGCAGGGAGGAGGGGACAGGACAGGGGACCCCAAACTGACCAACAGGGTGTTCCAGCCCAGAGATGGCATTGCCAGGCTATAAAGCTGGGGGTTCTGAGGGTGTCTAAGAAAAGCAAGCAAGCTGAACTGGCAGGCTAAGCAAGCTAGCTGCTGGGCTAGGCTCTCAGTCTCTCTGGCTCTTGTTCTTCCTCTCTGGGGAGCTCTCCCCCTCAGAGCACCCAGGAGGACTCTGTCCATTCTGCCTTCCATCCTGATCTGTGTGTTCCTGACCCCAGTGCCAGAATCCAGCTCCTGAGCACAGCTCCTGTCTGCTGCAGGGCCCAGTCTGGGACTCTCCCTGTGCCAACTCCACAGCACCAGTGACAGAGATGGAATTACTATCAGGGGTTGGGTTGGTGCTGGTTTTGTACATATTGGTATATATTCCATTATCATTATTTTCATTTAAACTGTTCCAGTTTCCTTTTCTAATCACTGAGTCTCTCTCCCTTATTCCTTTTCTCTTCCCCTCTGGGGAGGGAGGGGGGTTCAAAGAGAGTCTGTGATCAGTCTGGGGGCTGCCCTGTCCCTAAACCCTGACACACTGAGACATTTCAGATAACACATTTGTTCTTCAGTCAGCTTTGGCTGAAGGGAGGGTTCTGAGAGCATGCTGCCTGTAAGACAGGAGTAAGCTTGCTAACTACTCTGTGCCCAGACCTATGGGTCCCTCATCACCAGTTTGGAAGTGAACACACATGCAAGGCACTAAAAGGCTCTGTGTATTTTCATACCTCACCACATTCAATACTGGAACCTACACTGGCATGCCAGGCAACAACACTGCTCTTCACTACTGGGCATCTTTGTCTTCAGCAGAGTCTGAGCATTCATGCTTATCATACGTGTGGGGCCAGAAACACCCTGCTAAAGAAGATGCCTGCCCCCCACACTGCCTGCCCCCCACACTCTGCCTGCCCCAACACCACTCCCCCTCAAAAAAAAGAAAAAAAAACAAACAAAAAGAAAAATCCCAGTTTCATTCAGCTGGGGAAAACAATTTCTTCCAGTTGGTGAACACTTCTGAAAAGTGGGTTTGTTTCAACTCAGGCACTTTATTTCAGGAAAAAAATAAAAAAAAGAAAGTACAAATGCCCTGAAGGCTTCTTGCAAGTCAGAAATCCTGCTTTTAATTAATCCTGAAACTCTTGTTTGCCTGTATGGAATCAGGCAACAAAACACATTACCCTGTTAAGTCCTTCAGAAGATGTGTAAGAAAACCCACATGTCTTTTACTTCAGCTTGAACTCCCACTGCATGGTGAAGATTAACATTCTGTGAAGACACCAGCTTAATGGCATACTGAAAAGGAAGCTTTTTTTGCTGTTAAGCATGGCAGTTTGCTCTTAAAAGCTACTAGGAGTTCATTGGATAAAAGTTGTTTTTAGGGCTGTTTAGAAAAAAAGGGAAAGTCACTCTTCATTTAGATCCAGGTAGGATACAGCAACTTTGATTCTCCCTGAAATTGCACCAGTTGTTTTTACACCACATCAAAGAGACAGAGGCACTCTCTTCCTGTGCTGAAAAGGTAACACAGATAACAGAGCAACTGCATGGAGAAAGGAAAACCCTTTATTAAGGAAGGTGGTATAATAGTCAAATGGAGTCACTTAAAAACCACAAGTTATTTATTAATATTAATATAAAAATTAATTTAAAAAAAACCAGGATACATAGGAGGAGAATAAAAAGAAACTGAAAATAGAATATGACAGTAAAGACAGAAAATTTCTACTCTGTGCCAGAAAAGACACTAATTCTGCTCAAGCCTCCTCAGGACACTTCTCAGAGGAAGCTGGAAAGAGCAGCTCCACACACTAGAAATGCCTCAGTTACAAACATGGAATTACTGTGCCACAAGCTGCTGTGACACCAAACCTGCTGCAGTTGGGCTCACCAGAATTACTGCACATGCTGTCTCTAAATCTTACCTGTCAGAACAGCAATGGAATTTGGCAAACTCTCAGGCTGCAAGACATGAGTGTGCAGCTGACCCACCCCAGTAAAGAAGTGTGCAAGCTCTACCCATTCACACAGCTCCTTCTCACATGCACACCTATCACTGCCTCACCAGCCTGCAAGTGGGATTTTGACACTTGCCTTTCCTTTAGGGATTTTTCCTGAGACTTCTTTTCCACTTGCCATTAGTGCTCCCATGATGACTGAATAAGCTATCACACTAAAAAAAAAACAAAACAACCAAAATAGTAAATCAAACCCAACAAATGCAGTACAGTGAGTCTTTCTAAAACACTGTTTTAGACTAGAATATAAAATATGGTCGTTTCACAGAAATAATAGCTAATAAAAATTACTGTCATGATTATGTTATTTTAGAAGTAAAAAGCACAGAACACTTCAAAAGTGGAATCACTGTTACTTTCCAACACTACTGGACTGAAGTTATGAAAATATGGAGTTAAATGACTGAAGGGCACTGTTTCTGCAGTAGTCAGGAACATCATTTCATGCTTACAAGTTTCTAAGAATACAGAGCTGAGAACAAAGTAAACTCCTGTTCCTGTGAAGCTTAGCTGTAGCTAAGAGTTAGGGGCACTATAAAGCAGTTCAGTTACTTAACTTCTTAAAATTTAACATTAATTGTGAAACTCAGNTGAGACTTCTTTTCCACTTGCCATTAGTGCTCCCATGATGACTGAATAAGCTATCACACTAAAAAAAAAACAAAACAACCAAAATAGTAAATCAAACCCAACAAATGCAGTACAGTGAGTCTTTCTAAAACACTGTTTTAGACTAGAATATAAAATATGGTCGTTTCACAGAAATAATAGCTAATAAAAATTACTGTCATGATTATGTTATTTTAGAAGTAAAAAGCACAGAACACTTCAAAAGTGGAATCACTGTTACTTTCCAACACTACTGGACTGAAGTTATGAAAATATGGAGTTAAATGACTGAAGGGCACTGTTTCTGCAGTAGTCAGGAACATCATTTCATGCTTACAAGTTTCTAAGAATACAGAGCTGAGAACAAAGTAAACTCCTGTTCCTGTGAAGCTTAGCTGTAGCTAAGAGTTAGGGGCACTATAAAGCAGTTCAGTTACTTAACTTCTTAAAATTTAACATTAATTGTGAAACTCAGGCAGAATTTCTGATCATTTTTACATTTTGTAAAATAAAGTCTAATTAGAAAAACAAAGCCTCGGGATTATTTAGTTTTGTTTTCTACAGTTCCACTGAACTGTATTTAATCATAAGATTAAAAATCTTTAATGCTTTGTGGAAGAGATTTGGAAAAGTCTCACATGTAGACATGTTTTAATTAAATTTGAATTTCACTTGAAGAGATCTGTGACACACAGGACTTGACTCTAAGGTTTCATTTAGTGACTAACAGTTGCAATAAATGACAAAAACATTATTTTAGTGTATTTTATTAAATGAAGTTATCTCAAAGCATATTTAATATTAAATACATGTTTCAGTAAAGCTTCTTGAGTGCAAATAGTGGTGCAATAGAACATGGATTAGAAATCCAAGTGTGACCATTTTAAAATGACACTTTTCAATCTGTGAGCTGAATTCTATCTATACAGACTACTCATCACTTTAAATATACATGCAGCTAGAAATAGTTACCACCAGCAATTACAAATTAGCTTTTAAAACAGCACCAAGTTGGTACCCATTGTCATGGCAGCACCAAATAAGAGACTGTGCAGGACACACAGCTCAGCCCAGAGATTTTTTAGCTTTTTTTTGTATTAAAAAAAAAACCCTGAAGATACTGAAACACATGGACATTTTACAGCTTGCATTTAAAATAACAGACATGATAAGGAGAATTACTAACCTGGATCCTCTTGAAAGTGGCATTAAATTATAGAAGTAATAAACTAGTGACAAGATCAAGTTGCAAACAGCATCTACTTCCTGAGCAAGAGGGAAAAAAAGTTAAAGACAATACCATATAAAGGAACATAGACTAGAAATTCTTAACAGTATAGAGATTTTAATATTTTGTCCCCCTAAGAACCACTTCAAGTGAGAAAAATATTAAGCTGAGAACTTGAAGTCTGATTAACAGATGTTTAAGCAAATTATTTTGGTATAACTTTAAAATTTAGGTGCAACAGATTTCATCTACCCTATGTTAAAGGATGAAAAATGGAAAGGACAAGCTCAAATGTCAAAGAATCAAAAAGTTATTCTTTTTGAAAAAAATCTTATTTTTGAATTAAAAAATATTCTTATTTTTGAATTAAAAAAAAATTCTTATTGCAGCACAAATGAGCCCAAGAACAGCTCCAGTGCTTGTTGTGAATTCAAGTTACTTTTCACTGTATATGCAGCTACCATAAGCCAAATCCTAAGCAGTGCTTATAAGGATGGAACAGTGAACACAGACCCATGAGATAATAAACATAATAATAAGGGGGTGTGTGGGGTTAATGAACACACTGTGAGACTGAGACTTTCTCTAGACTATTACAGCAGCAAAGCACATTAATTTTTTCTGTTACAGAAAAAGACAGAATTATGGCAGCTTCTTATGGCATTTCTCACACCTGGGTGTAAGCAAGCAGTGGATTATATTAAGATCTTCATCAAAGATTATTAGAACAGTGAAAGTTTCCGGAGATATAAAAACCTAATAGAACTTTATCAAGGAATTAATGATTTCCATTAAAACAGCCTTACCCCCATCTCTGCAGACAGGATTAGAATTTTTCCTTTAGCTGTTAGATCCTTATATAGAGCATCTATTTCTGCATGATACAGCTGTGTTCTCTCTTCTGTTGTCTGAGTTTCAACTGAAAATAGTATGTTCCCCACTCTAGCAAGCAGACAAAACAACACTGCAAGTAAGACATTTCTTGAACACAACTTGATGCTCANGTTTTGTTGACTTTTAAGCCACCAATAATTGAATTGTTCTGGTAAAAAAAAAAGCTTAGTTACAAAATCTGGATCAAAACAGACTGACTGATGCAGAAAAAGTTTGTGCAGAACAAAGTCAGANGCCTTACCCCCATCTCTGCAGACAGGATTAGAATTTTTCCTTTAGCTGTTAGATCCTTATATAGAGCATCTATTTCTGCATGATACAGCTGTGTTCTCTCTTCTGTTGTCTGAGTTTCAACTGAAAATAGTATGTTCCCCACTCTAGCAAGCAGACAAAACAACACTGCAAGTAAGACATTTCTTGAACACAACTTGATGCTCAATCCAATATCCTGACTAAGTTACAAATGTACTGCAGCTAAACACCACATCCTGAACTTTTCCCTATCATTTTTCCTCAAGGAGATTAAGTACATTGTCCTCCACTGACTCAAAAACATTTTGTTGCCTGAAAAGATTGCTGCCCCATCACAGATAAGTGTTACCATTGATGAATACATAACAAGCATTAGTGTTTCAATTAAAGTGTAGGTAAAAAAAAATAAAANAGTTTTACTGAGATTAAAATATTTTCCCCAAAACACTGAGGCCATATATTTAATGCTATTTCAGTATATATAGACATATGATTCAGGATGTAAACTGAAAATGCAAGAGATGTGATAGCATTTCAGTTGATGTTTGGCTTCCATGCCACTCACTGGAAGCACACAAGTTTAAATTCCATAAGCCAAAGAATTTCTGAGCTTCAGATTAATGCTTATCCTTCATGAAGACAAGGAGCCAGCATCCATAAAGTAAGAAATTTAATATTTCACATACCAAAGCCTCCTGATTGTATCTTCATACACTCAGGTACCATCTAAATTGGCACTTGCAGAAAGAAGGTATTCAAGCATCTCAAAAATAAATTGATAAGATTAACTGCTAATACTAATTACTTCATGGATAGGTATGAAAATAGAAAACATACTTATCTCCTGTTATTGTAATTGTGAATCCATCATATTCTTTTCCTTGATCCTTGAGGCTGGGGACTTTTGTGTTCACTGTAAACCCATCTCTTGTTTTACTGTTAAACTGCTTTCAAAGAAAAAAAAAAAAAAAGGAAAAAAAGCCAGGCACTATTAGAGGGAACAGAGATAGGCTGCTGCCTACCTATTGCTTTGAAACACCCAGAATACATGGAGTGGAAGTGAAAATGGACAAACTGAGGGAAAAGTAAGAAGATTCAACTACATGATTTCTTTTCTCCATTATTTCTCATTGAACAGAAATCATAAATACTGAAGAAGACTGACATTCTGTTTTATAGAGAGAATATAAAGCTGCACTGTGCATGAACAGCAACTGGCCAATGCAGTTTGAGTTGTACAGATCTCTCCCCAAGCTGCATGATGACAGGAACCTTTTGGTGCAACAATGCCACTGCAAAAGCAGGGATTGGAGAGCCTGGTTTCTGTTTAGTCTATGTATTGATCCCAGAACACAGCTCATAGCAACTTCTGTGATCCACTTTCAATTAATGTTTATCCTCTTCTGAAGAAAAAAATACCCCAAAGTTTAAGAACTTTACAAAGCTACATTATCTGTGTAATACTGTCACCAAAGAGTTGTATAAACCAGGCAAAAATGTATTTCAGTGAAGCCAAAAGTCCATCTTTTGACATACAACATTCCCCAGCCAACCAAACAACCAAGCTGCATCAATATTAGAAGACATTAATTTTATACAAGCACTTTAATGACTATTCTGCAATAAACTAATTACTTAGACAATTATTTATTTTAAAGACAGAACTTGTGATCCAGGATGTTTTGGTTAAAGAGAATCTGCATTTATTTTACAGAAACAAATCTAAAAGTCTCTAACAAGAGACAGCATTCAACTTTAATAAATTTGGAATGGGATACAGGAGATTCAAACTAGAAAAAAATATACAGGTTATAAAAACCAGAAAGAATATTTACTGCCAGTTGAGACATCTATTTTTAAATAAGTCATGTATAATCCACTATGTTTATATATTTGCATCATCATCTTGGAATAACCTGTATTTTAAACTCTGCTAATAGCATTTTTTCTGGCCTGCAATCCAACAGCAGCCATATGAGGTGCTCTGCAGGGCCCTATTTGTACATCAGTAGGGAGCAGTTAATTGTCTGTCCACCCCAACATCTACTACCTCTTCATCACAAGTTTTTGTTTACATTCAGTTAGTATCAAACTAATTTTCATTTCATGAAAATTAAAAAATAAATGAAATTAATTCATGAAAGATTCATCTTTCAAAGCCAAAAACAGGACATTAATATAAGAAGGACCTCCAAAATGATATGTTCTTTGAAGACACATTGTCATACATGTTTTAAAAAAACCAAACACAGAAAAATGTAATGCCTGAGCCATGTATGCTCTGTACAGATATCTGCAGGGCACAAGTGAGGAAGCACTACCACTGTTAACAAATCCAAAGCCCAGCAGGCCATCAGCAGTAGAAGCCAAGTACCTCCAGAGAGCTCTGGACTAGGGCAATCTGTCAGCTTTGCTTAGATATGAAATTATGGAAAATTATTATTATTATAAATGTGGATGCACCTGGTAAGAAAGCAGTGAGTTTGTCTTGAGAATGAGTGTTTCTTCCCAAACTGTATTCTTATCTAAACAAAAATACTGTCCAATCCTTTAAAAAGCCATACTAATGTTTCTCTAAGCACAAATACTTACACAATGCTCATTCTAGATTAAGAATCTAGACTTAAACCCAGCTCAAGCCTTACTACTTCAGTTGAGATTAGTAGAAATCATTTTGCACATCATATATTCAAAGGCCACCACCAGCAAGGAGAAAAAAGGCAGGATTCCTCACTCCTCCTCTGACAGTCTTCCACAGCACAAGAATGTAAACCAGGATTTCATTTCAGATGAGCTGTCAGTTGCCACAGGCAACCACTTCCCTGCTTCCCCATCACCCCCCCCCACATACTGACCTGCACCAATGAACCTAAGGGAAAAAAGAGCTTCCACATTCCTCAGCTCTTAGGCACAAATCTTCATTTATTTTTTTTGCTTCATGCTGTATAGACACAGTGTGAGCTCATTAGAGTGGATCTGACCACAAATCCTCCCAGCTGATAAGGCTGCCTTCAAAGAATTACATTCAACAAGTTGTTTTTCCAACATTTCTTTACCAATTGAGTTAGGCCAAGGCTTTACAGTCTGCTAGCATCACACACCTGCACACACAAGTGTGACATCATACCCACAGAGGCAGAATTTCAATAACCTGAGTTAATATTCCCAGAAATTCATTTTAAGCTTGTATACAATGTTATATTCTGGAAATGGATATCACCCAGATACTGGATATCACCCAGAATACATCATTTTTTAGCATATTTTAAGTTTTAATTAATTTACCTTCATTATGGGAAGAAGATCTTCTACTTTATGTACCTTTTCCAAAGCTTCTCGAACCTCTAACAGTCCTTTGGGATTATTAGCACTGGGAAAGAAAAAAAAATAAACTGAATCACAATGGTTGAAGCACATGTAGCATTTCTGGAAATCCATCTAGCTTTCACCTAGTTAGCCACAGTAGTTATTGAAAGCTATTGAACTATTTCTTCTGTGAACATTAGTTCCTTCATATTTATACACATGCTCTCTTAATTTCTCAAAAAGAAATTTCCTCCCATATCAGATCAGCTAATTTTTTTCTGCTTCCTCTATTTCAACCTTCAGGATTATCTATTCATTTGTTGTTGGCTACTTTAAAGTACTGAACAGTGTTTGTGTGGTCAGAGCTGTTGACAAGGAAAGATGAAAGAATAGAAATATTCTTCTCAAAACACATGCATGTGTAGCCTCAAAAGGTATGTAAATGCTACAGATGCAAGCACAGCTGGACCATGAAGAAGCCTATAGAATTAGTGCCCTAATATTAATTTATTCATTACTGTATTGAGATTTTAGAAAAGTTTAATATAGAAAATCAGGGCACAAATCCCTCTGGTTTAAGGTCATGCTTAATGCTGCTGGCTCACTCTGAACAAACTTTCTCCCAACAGAGGATAGGTTTCCCAGCTACTACAGAACTTACTTTCTTCAGCACCTATCATATATTTTATATTACTTAAATATTTCCAACTGCTGTAGGGATTTTCTGCAATTTCATTTTTTGAAATTTAAGTAGCATAATGAGATGAAAAATCAGAACTCAACATTTTCCCCACAGGTGGGGAAGACATTTTACTCATTAAAAGAGCTGCTCAAAGTTTGAAAGCAATGTCAACACCCATTTTCACATTACCTTTAGTCACATTTTCATGCAAGATCCTACAACTATCTTCTATCCCAGGAAAAAGTCTACCAACCCATCTATGTCATAGATACTATTAAAATGACTTGTCAAGCACCAGTTTCATTTAAAATTATTTTTCATATAGTCTTTTTATCTTTTTCCCCCTCTCATATTATTTAATTTAATCTTGCTATTCAGAGAAACTGCACTCTCTTCTACNCTTTCAAAGCCAAAAACAGGACATTAATATAAGAAGGACCTCCAAAATGATATGTTCTTTGAAGACACATTGTCATACATGTTTTAAAAAAACCAAACACAGAAAAATGTAATGCCTGAGCCATGTATGCTCTGTACAGATATCTGCAGGGCACAAGTGAGGAAGCACTACCACTGTTAACAAATCCAAAGCCCAGCAGGCCATCAGCAGTAGAAGCCAAGTACCTCCAGAGAGCTCTGGACTAGGGCAATCTGTCAGCTTTGCTTAGATATGAAATTATGGAAAATTATTATTATTATAAATGTGGATGCACCTGGTAAGAAAGCAGTGAGTTTGTCTTGAGAATGAGTGTTTCTTCCCAAACTGTATTCTTATCTAAACAAAAATACTGTCCAATCCTTTAAAAAGCCATACTAATGTTTCTCTAAGCACAAATACTTACACAATGCTCATTCTAGATTAAGAATCTAGACTTAAACCCAGCTCAAGCCTTACTACTTCAGTTGAGATTAGTAGAAATCATTTTGCACATCATATATTCAAAGGCCACCACCAGCAAGGAGAAAAAAGGCAGGATTCCTCACTCCTCCTCTGACAGTCTTCCACAGCACAAGAATGTAAACCAGGATTTCATTTCAGATGAGCTGTCAGTTGCCACAGGCAACCACTTCCCTGCTTCCCCATCACCCCCCCCACATACTGACCTGCACCAATGAACCTAAGGGAAAAAAGAGCTTCCACATTCCTCAGCTCTTAGGCACAAATCTTCATTTATTTTTTTTGCTTCATGCTGTATAGACACAGTGTGAGCTCATTAGAGTGGATCTGACCACAAATCCTCCCAGCTGATAAGGCTGCCTTCAAAGAATTACATTCAACATGTTGTTTTTCCAACATTTCTTTACCAATTGAGTTAGGCCAAGGCTTTACAGTCTGCTAGCATCACACACCTGCACACACAAGTGTGACATCATACCCACAGAGGCAGAATTTCAATAACCTGAGTTAATATTCCCAGAAATTCATTTTAAGCTTGTATACAATGTTATATTCTGGAAATGGATATCACCCAGATACTGGATATCACCCAGAATACATCATTTTTTAGCATATTTTAAGTTTTAATTAATTTACCTTCATTATGGGAAGAAGATCTTCTACTTTATGTACCTTTTCCAAAGCTTCTCGAACCTCTAACAGTCCTTTGGGATTATTAGCACTGGGAAAGAAAAAAAAATAAACTGAATCACAATGGTTGAAGCACATGTAGCATTTCTGGAAATCCATCTAGCTTTCACCTAGTTAGCCACAGTAGTTATTGAAAGCTATTGAACTATTTCTTCTGTGAACATTAGTTCCTTCATATTTATACACATGCTCTCTTAATTTCTCAAAAAGAAATTTCCTCCCATATCAGATCAGCTAATTTTTTTCTGCTTCCTCTATTTCAACCTTCAGGATTATCTATTCATTTGTTGTTGGCTACTTTAAAGTACTGAACAGTGTTTGTGTGGTCAGAGCTGTTGACAAGGAAAGATGAAAGAATAGAAATATTCTTCTCAAAACACATGCATGTGTAGCCTCAAAAGGTATGTAAATGCTACAGATGCAAGCACAGCTGGACCATGAAGAAGCCTATAGAATTAGTGCCCTAATATTAATTTATTCATTACTGTATTGAGATTTTAGAAAAGTTTAATATAGAAAATCAGGGCACAAATCCCTCTGGTTTAAGGTCATGCTTAATGCTGCTGGCTCACTCTGAACAAACTTTCTCCCAACAGAGGATAGGTTTCCCAGCTACTACAGAACTTACTTTCTTCAGCACCTATCATATATTTTATATTACTTAAATATTTCCAACTGCTGTAGGGATTTTCTGCAATTTCATTTTTTGAAATTTAAGTAGCATAATGAGATGAAAAATCAGAACTCAACATTTTCCCCACAGGTGGGGAAGACATTTTACTCATTAAAAGAGCTGCTCAAAGTTTGAAAGCAATGTCAACACCCATTTTCACATTACCTTTAGTCACATTTTCATGCAAGATCCTACAACTATCTTCTATCCCAGGAAAAAGTCTACCAACCCATCTATGTCATAGATACTATTAAAATGACTTGTCAAGCACCAGTTTCATTTAAAATTATTTTTCATATAGTCTTTTTATCTTTTTCCCCCTCTCATATTATTTAATTTAATCTTGCTATTCAGAGAAACTGCACTCTCTTCTAC
>VYZU01059686.1:46495-62253 GCA_013401355.1 Ceyx cyanopectus
CAGATGAGCTGTCAGTGCCCCAGGCAACCACTTCCCTGCTTCCCCATCACCCCCCCCCACATACTGACCTGCACCAATGAACCTAAGGGAAAAAAGAGCTTCCACATTCCTCAGCTCTTAGGCACAAATCTTCATTTATTTTTTTTGCTTCATGCTGTATAGACACAGTGTGAGCTCATTAGAGTGGATCTGACCACAAATCCTCCCAGCTGATAAGGCTGCCTTCAAAGAATTACATTCAACAAGTTGTTTTTCCAACATTTCTTTACCAATTGAGTTAGGCCAAGGCTTTACAGTCTGCTAGCATCACACACCTGCACACACAAGTGTGACATCATACCCACAGAGGCAGAATTTCAATAACCTGAGTTAATATTCCCAGAAATTCATTTTAAGCTTGTATACAATGTTATATTCTGGAAATGGATATCACCCAGATACTGGATATCACCCAGAATACATCATTTTTTAGCATATTTTAAGTTTTAATTAATTTACCTTCATTATGGGAAGAAGATCTTCTACTTTATGTACCTTTTCCAAAGCTTCTCGAACCTCTAACAGTCCTTTGGGATTATTAGCACTGGGAAAGAAAAAAAAATAAACTGAATCACAATGGTTGAAGCACATGTAGCATTTCTGGAAATCCATCTAGCTTTCACCTAGTTAGCCACAGTAGTTATTGAAAGCTATTGAACTATTTCTTCTGTGAACATTAGTTCCTTCATATTTATACACATGCTCTCTTAATTTCTCAAAAAGAAATTTCCTCCCATATCAGATCAGCTAATTTTTTTCTGCTTCCTCTATTTCAACCTTCAGGATTATCTATTCATTTGTTGTTGGCTACTTTAAAGTACTGAACAGTGTTTGTGTGGTCAGAGCTGTTGACAAGGAAAGATGAAAGAATAGAAATATTCTTCTCAAAACACATGCATGTGTAGCCTCAAAAGGTATGTAAATGCTACAGATGCAAGCACAGCTGGACCATGAAGAAGCCTATAGAATTAGTGCCCTAATATTAATTTATTCATTACTGTATTGAGATTTTAGAAAAGTTTAATATAGAAAATCAGGGCACAAATCCCTCTGGTTTAAGGTCATGCTTAATGCTGCTGGCTCACTCTGAACAAACTTTCTCCCAACAGAGGATAGGTTTCCCAGCTACTACAGAACTTACTTTCTTCAGCACCTATCATATATTTTATATTACTTAAATATTTCCAACTGCTGTAGGGATTTTCTGCAATTTCATTTTTTGAAATTTAAGTAGCATAATGAGATGAAAAATCAGAACTCAACATTTTCCCCACAGGTGGGGAAGACATTTTACTCATTAAAAGAGCTGCTCAAAGTTTGAAAGCAATGTCAACACCCATTTTCACATTACCTTTAGTCACATTTTCATGCAAGATCCTACAACTATCTTCTATCCCAGGAAAAAGTCTACCAACCCATCTATGTCATAGATACTATTAAAATGACTTGTCAAGCACCAGTTTCATTTAAAATTATTTTTCATATAGTCTTTTTATCTTTTTCCCCCTCTCATATTATTTAATTTAATCTTGCTATTCAGAGAAACTGCACTCTCTTCTACCAGGAGGAAACCAAACATCCTAAATACTACTTTAGAAATTAACTCATGCCAAAACAGTGGGTACAAATTCAGCACCATTTATTACTTTCTAGGTACATTGTAATTCACAATGTTGTGTTTTTTTCCTATTAAAGTTTCTTTACATGGCAATGAATAGGATTTTGCATAAGAATTTTA
This sequence comes from Ceyx cyanopectus, assembly GCA_013401355.1. Classification (NCBI taxonomy): domain Eukaryota; kingdom Metazoa; phylum Chordata; class Aves; order Coraciiformes; family Alcedinidae; genus Ceyx; species Ceyx cyanopectus. Next base: position 48,273 of record VYZU01059686.1, read on the forward strand.
GATACTAAGAAAACTAGAACTTACTAAAATTAAGACAATGTCCCTCAGACTTGAATATTACACATGGGGAAAAAAAACAACAAACCAACAAAAACCAACAGTAATTTACCCGTGATAAACAAGGATCCTGTCTTTGATAAAATGAAGAATTTTCTCAAAATATTCCAGATATCTCATGTTAATGACCTGTCCCCTACAGAGAAAAGAAAAGGGGGTTTAAAGTCTTGGTTTTCAACCCACCATTTCAGCTCTAAGGCACAAATATCACTTGTTAACATTTGACAGAATTTTATTCTCAGATGCTTTCTAAGTTAAAGAGCTAAAGGTTTGTCTCAAGTCCTCAATTTAAATATGGATTCCATAGTGAGCTTGCACAAGCTGATGTATCAGTGCTTCTGTTCTCAGATAAACTACATTTCAAGCATTATTTCCCTATTTTCAGTATGCCAGTAAATCTTATCTCTATTATATTTATTAAATGGTAAATGGAAAAAATCTTTCTTAATTATGTACACACATAGAATTGCAGAACTTGGGAGAGAATTCTCAGTTTGCACATTGATTTACTCTGAGAACCAACACTCTCCAGTTCACATGGTTGCCAATATACATGCTGATCTTCTCTGACATTTTTCTTCCTTCACTTACACCCCTCTTCACTGAAATAATTTTGCTTTGACTCCTTAACAAGTAGTTACAAAAACACAAAAGGGTATTGGTTTTTCCCTTGGACTACCACGGGGGAAAAAAAAAAAGTACATTAAGACCTTGGTAGAAACTGTCTAGGCTTATAACCACTCTGAGAGGAAAAATTACATACCATTATTGCATTTGTAGGAGTCCTTCCTCTTCTCCCAGTCTACAAAACAAGATTTTATAAAGCAAAAGTTATTGCTCTCTGAGGAAGCAAAACCACTGTCAATCACAGGAAGGTGTCTACACCTAACTTCTTTGCCACACTAAGTGATTTTTGGCAGTTTAAATCCTTGGCTGAGGTCTCACACTTCAATTGGCCCAGTCTCAAAATAATGGCAGAATCAGTCTTTACCAAGTGAGCAGAATCAGAACACATACACATAACTGCACACAGGAGAGGGAGGCAGGGAAAGCAGAAGGATGAAGACAAATCCATACACATCATTTGCCCTTGTTGTACGTCCCATCATTTTCCACCTGTAGTAAAACATCTGTACAACAGGCAGAGGCATGTCAATATAAGGAGATGGATTTTCCTTTAGTGCCACGTTGGGAAATGCATCCAAACCAGAGCTATCATTCTGTAAAGCCATCTGGAAGCAGCAGAAGCAAGGAAGGACTCTTGGTGGATGATCAGAAGCATTTTGTGTTTATTCCCACTATATCTCCTTGCTTAATAAACACTGCAGCCAAGAATTCAAAAGCAGCTGTGTTCCAGAGTGTCTTCATTCTTTTTATAATATCAAGTATATAATTAATGTTTAGCTGACTGTAAATCTTTCTTTTGCCTATGAAAACAACTTGAGCTTTCAAAAAAATTCTCTAGTTTAAAAGATACTTGGTAGCTTTGATCAGAAGGCAGAAAGGAGGTGAGACAAAGCTGTGTTGTCTGCAGACCCACGAAGGAGTTGTGACAACTAACATATCTATCTGTATCTTGAGAACATTAGCCCCCAGAATGACTTGAAACAACAACAACAAAAGTTTTTCCCTCTTCAAACACTTTGCCACTCTAGAAAAGCATCTTTAATTGGATGGTCACTGAATGCTACTGCCTCTGTGCCAAGACAGGAGTCACTGGACAATAATGGACTTTGAACACAAAGCAACCCAAGTAAAGAAAAAGCTTATGTTAAACAGATATATAATCCAAATATTTTGATACACAAAGCTTAGTGGTGTACAATTTAGACCTAACAAAACCATAACAGATCTGGTCATGCTGAAGGCAAGCAGTCTTCTGAATACTAAAAGAAAGCCCAATTGCTCTCAGTACACTTTTTGACCAAACAGTTAATATATTTATGTTTAAAAATCACAAAGGCTGCCATTTATCAGCCTAAATGATTTACTGTTACATCTGATTTTCAGGTAGCCTTCTTATAGATTCAGCCTTAGTCACATAGTTATGGGAATAACTTTTAAATCATAAGCCAACTAGAAAGCAATATATGTCTTCATGAGAAATAGTCAAAAGACCATAAAGTGATCTCAATTATTAACAACAAAGTTAGCTCTGTAGCCTATTTAATATCTTCAGTCAGCAGCCATTTTACAAGCTGAGTAATTCAGGAAAATTATACAGATCTGTATAATGCATCCAGATTAAAATGTAATTTAGAAATTATAATGAACTTGAACATGCTTCAAAAACAAACAAAATAAAAAGATGTACTACCACTTAATAGATTTATTTTATCCTTCACTTCATGTGAAATCCCTGGGAGGGAATACAAAAGCAGAAACACATCAGCACTGAAAGCTGACCAATGAAAGCAGCTTTTACTTGGGACACAGAATGACCAAACAAGTACAGGTTTCCATCATCATAAAGGATGAAGTCACCACCCAGTACTAAAGTAATTCCTAAGACAGAGATATTTAGGCTGCTTCAAATCTATTGTTCCTTCCAAAACAAAGTGCTAAATCAGTAATTTTCAGAGAACTGCTAAGTAGCTATGAAAAACCCCCAAACCAAATGTTGATGAGATCCTCCAAAATCAAGGCTGAGCCAAACCCCAAAAGGTTAGAATTTGATTCACTGCATGAATCCAATTTGGAATGTTCAAGAAGCTTATTTCAGACCTTTATGAAGGAATAAAAAATAGCTGAAAGAGCAAATCAGGGGTTTTTCTAGCATTCTCTAATGAGAGGAAAACAGGTAAAGTGCTTTGGCCAGTAGCAAACAGAGTTGCTGACACAGAGATCCTGGGACTTCTCTCCCCAGGGTAAATGTTCAGTGCTATTTTCAACGTGGTAATCACACACTGGTACATGAGCACCCTTCTGCCAGCACAGCTTACCTAGAAATGAAGCTTTTACTGTCCCATTTCAAATAAAATCAGAAAGAAAAAGTGAGCTAGGGGATGCAGCCCTGTCTCAGAGAACAGATGGTTGTAGTTCCTGCTGCACTCTACGTGAGAAAAGAGAGAAATGCAGACACAGCAATGATGGACAGAGCTTGGAACCCCAGTGTAACACTTGGCTTGAGAGAAGATGGAAACCTGAGCACCAGACTGTGCAAGCAGCAGCACATCCTGCAAAGCAACTACTGATCTGCCTTGGAGCTGAACACTGCTTTGTAACCACTCCAAGTGAAGCAGAGGTTGCTAGGGTCCATTCCATAGAGTGGAAGGAAGAGCTTGGTCAAGTTCTCATTAGCCTCTGCATGTAAACGTTACACTATCAATGTTTTTTCTGTACCTCAAACAATTCTTAAGAAGGTCTTGCTTATCATTTTTCCACACAGCTTCTCAGAAAGGTAAGAAAGATATAAAAGCAGAATGACAAAGATTCAGTACACTGCACAGAGGAGTGGGGGGGAGGAAGAGAAAACCTGCCTGCATGTTCATTTACACAAACACACTCTGCTCCTGTGATTGACAGTGATGTTGCCACATGGAGTCACATCTCTACCACATCATGGGAGGTAGCACTGTCAAGACTACAATGCTGAGTCTTGCAGCATGGGAGAAGATGGAACGTACAACAGTGGTTCAATCTTTTCAATTTTACCTCTGAAAGTGCAGCTGTTACCTTTCACAGGTTACTTCTTTTGTCATTTTTGCTTTACTTGGACCTGCTTTGAAGTCAACTAGAACAACTATGTTTTTCCTCTCTGTTGTAAACTGGTATTAAAGCTAATAGAACAGCATAGCCTCACTGCTGCTCTCACCATCTTTGAGAAGTGGCATTTGCAAAACTTACATAAAATGGGATTATTTGGGAATTAAAACCAGCATGTAAAAATGTGCATCTTCTGGATGCTACTTAGGTCTTTCTGTAACTCAGTTGTACAACTGAAATGCAGGAAAGAGAGTAACTGTCATAAGAGAAAAATTGAGGTGCACAAAATCCAAATGTTCCATTAGAAAATATAAATATTAAAGCAAAACAATAACCACATATACATTCAGTACTGTAATATGCTGTATTAGGCATAACAGATGGTAAGGTTTGGTACAATCCCTTCATGGCTGTGGGAAGGCTGTTTGGGAAGACTCTCATACCTGATTAAGTTAATGTGATTATTGAAACCTCTGCTAAGGCTTCGGGCAGGCATTTGGTCCAACCAAAGCACAGGCTGGTCAGGGTCAGCTATCCTGCAAAGACAAAGCACATTAATCCTGCCACACATTTCACTTTTCATTTAGCTTTGTTCACACACAATAATTTTAGGCAAAACAACTAAGAAATCACACACAAAAAGAAGGCTTTTCATAGAAGTACATGTATGATCTTAAAATACAGCTGAGAAGCATTTGATGAAGTATGAAACTGGTATTTTTTGTCAGCCTAAGCAGCAAGGCATCCTGTGGTCTTTCACATCTTTGCCTCAACCAGAAGACTCACAGATTCACAGATATTAGGGGTTGGAAGGGAGCTAGAAGATCATCTAGTCCAACCCCCCTGCCTGAGCAGGATCACCTAGACCAAGCCACCCAGGAACAGATCCAGACACTACTCCCAACTCTCTCTTTTTTTTAAAAGAGGAAAAAAAAGGAGTCTTTTCAGAAGTGCTCTCCTTGTAACTAAACTTTTTCTTCTACCAGGACACTTTCTAGTTGCAGAGTGGCAACAAGTGCTCCTTTTCCCCTCTGTGATTTCAGCACTTTGGCTAACTGAAACGTGCCTATTATTAAAGCCAACACAAGGCTTGTTCTACTGATTTCTTTACAGCATTCATTACCTTCTCCACTTCACAGCAATATCAAACATGTCTCTCCACTGCATCACTCTGGTCTTCCCGTTCATCCGCACTTTGGAGTTGGCCCATGTGCGCTGCACAGCCTGCATCACTTCCAGAGTGGCCAGCCCCATTGCTGGGGGGAGAGAGGGACACACAACAGAGACAGGAAACTTACTAAAACCCAAATACTTAGGTACTGCAGAAACCTAAAGCCAGAAGGTGATGTATTTACAAGCAAAGAATTGCCAACGTGAAGAGAATGGGTGAGATGGTGATTTCCAGCCCCAGAACTGCCAACATAAGGATTCTTCTCATTTTACATCTTTTAGCTGATTTGAAAGGAACAGAGCATAAAAATGTGTGGCTAGCAAAGGTATGGCATTACATTATCACCACTTGCAAGCTTTTTCTTCACTCAAATCCACAGCATTTTCAGTATACCTCTATGTATTCTTTTATTTGGAAGAAATCCTGGAGTCTCGTACTGCATCATGGAACCCAGGTGGTCAGCCACACAGATGAGTTCTTGCACATCAGGCTTATAGCTTTCAAAACTCTGAAATAACACATCTCTTACAGAGGAGAAAAAGATGCATCAGACATAACTTGTCAACAGAAGTCCTGGAAGTTGTAAAACATGGATTTGTTTGTTTGGTAACACCGCTTATTTGAAAATATACTCCAAAGCACTGTAAAGAACATTTATTTATTCAACCCCCACCCCACTGAACCTAAAAGTATTTTGAGATGCTGAGTGTAGCATGACAATTACACTCAGTATCTCAAATGAAATCCTTGTCTCGTTGAATTAAAAGGCAGAACTTACTACTGTAAAAAAAACAAACAAGCAAAACCAAACCCAAAACAAAAAAACCCACCCAAAACAAAACCCAAAACCACCATAAACCACCAAAACCATCTGTTATCTAGGACATGACATCTGTAACAAAACAAAATCACACAAGGAACTGTAGTAAAGGATGCAATACAACACTCCCCTGAGCATCTTAAACTTGTCAAGACCTTCACATTAATCACAAGAAAAAAGAGAATAGTTAATCAGGAAGGCCACAGAACATGAAACAAGCTAAGAGATTATTATTATGTGAAAACAGAAGTTAAGAAAATAATTCTAAATTTCATTATTTTTTGCTTAAAGCAGCTCCAATCCCTGTGATTCTGAAAAGGATTTATGCACTCAGTGGATTTCTACTTTCATATAGTATTAAACATTTCTGCTGTTATAATGCCTTGGAATAGAACTTTTAGAAGTGAAAAAAAAAAAACCAAAAAAACCAGAAAGCAACAAACAAGACATTTGGAGCAGGATTTAGAAAAAAAAATTTTAAATGTACTCACTTTATATGTGGCTGTAACCCTGGCTGTTCTTCATAATTTTCTATAAGAAAAGGAAGATTTTTGGCCCAGTGATCCTTGAAATTTCCAGGAAGATCTATATCAATATTATACTCTGTAAGAGGGGTATCCAAATGAGCATGCAAGTATCTAGAATACTCTGGAGGGAAGAAATAAAATTAAATACCATTTGCATAATTAGCCTACTTATTTAATTATATAAAACAAAAAAAAATCACATTATGTGTTAGTTATCCAATATGACTTTAAAAAGACATTACTCTTAAGATAATTTAAAATAATTGAAGATAATTCCAACTTACCTCTGAGGTATTTCACTTTCAGATATTCTGGGCTGGCCTTCTGACCTGGCAGTGGATCATTTAGCATAACTTTAGTCTGAGCTTTTATGCCTTCATAAAACTGTCCCATTGCAACATGGCTGAGACCTTTCATGTACTGGCACACTTCATTGTATGGTTCCAGCTGCAGACATCTCTAGGAGATGAAAGGCACACAGAACCCATGAATCACAACACAGAATTAGTATCTTCAAATAAACTAACATGTTTGGTGAGAAGACTACATGAAATGATTTACCAAGATTCACTTTAACCACAATTTTCTTTCAGTGATGTTGAGCACTTGAATTGTCAATGTAAGAAAAAAAATAAAATATATATATATTTGCAGCTTCATTAAAGGAAAAAAAGAAACAGGAACCACCAATATGAATATGCTTTTGATCACACTGTTAATGAAAACAGATCACATGTGGTCTGATTATATTAGCAGGATGGAAGTTTCAATATTATTTGAATTAAATTACACAAAGCATACAACAGGATCAGTGACAAGTAATTTTTGCCTAGTTCAACTATGTTAGTCAACTATTTCTGTATGTTAAATACATAGCAAGCTTATTTTTTTTTAAATTAAAAATTTTTAATTATAAATATGTAATTTCTAGAAGAATCAGAGCATGGCTTTAGAAGAGCATCTCCATCTTAAAACTTGAAAAAATATTTTCAATTACATACATATATACTAATTGTGTTAAAACACCAGGTAACTATGTAAAAACCACCAGGTAACTGTAAAAATGCACATCAACTGTTCTCCTTGTAATAAGCACACACTCATTCAGAAAGGCCTGAAATATTTTTGCAATTTCCTCATGTTACTCCATTCTCAGTTTTAAGGATGCAGACATATGATTAACATGTGTCCTTATTGTTCTGTCTACAAAAGGAAGCTGTTATTTAATGTCAGTGAAGATTTTGCTTACATCTGGAAACACATTTACAAGTTCAACAAACCACAACACATTGTGAATTTCTCAAAACAAAGAAAATACCCCAGAAAAAAAAAAAAAAGATCAATATTGGAAACTTGTAGTCTTATTTTAAACTTAAAATGACAAAGACTACATTCCTTCTTCCATCAGACATGAAACAGATTTTCAATTTCAACCCAAACTAGGACACTTGCAAGAACACAATTACTGCTTTAAAAAAAAAAAAAAAAACAACTACAGAAAATATTTCAACCAGAGCTTGGTGTGAGGAAAAGAATAAAACAGTTAAAGGAAATACCCCGATTTTAGCAAAACTCCATTTCCAATTAAAAACTGTAAGGTTTTATACATCTTTTAAGACAGACTTCACAACACCAAAATATTTAGTTCAAATGCACATACATATTCACAATAAAAAAAACTCTGACATTAACCACTTTAATTGCTGAATACTAGTTCTTGTGAAAACAGTTATGTATTTAGGCAGGGCTTGCTTACCTTAAAATTCTTGAGTGCTTCATCTAAGCTGCCATGGTGATAAAGCATCATTCCTTTAAGCTGCAAGGTCTGAACATGATTTTGATTTAGTAGCAAAGCCTTCTGGAAGTTCTCTGTGGCAGCATCAAAGTTGCCAAGCTCTCTAGGTGATCCCAGCAAGCAGACAGTGAAGAACACAGAAGGCAACAGTGACAACAAAATCCCTTGTTAAAAGTGCTCTATCCAAAGGGGAGATCATTAAAGAGGAACACAGTACTAATGGAATTTTTTTTAAAAAAAAAGCAGTAATTCTGCAACTGTTCTCCAGTGGTTATAATAAACCAACTGCACAGGGTTTTTTTCACTGCCAGAAGTGAAAACAAAAACTTCTGCAGACAGTCTTTTTGGAAAATAGCTTTATGGGTGACAGGTCATCTTCATATACTTAAAAAAACATGTTTATATTTACAAGTTAACTACTGAAATGCTGGATAAGATAAAAGCATATGGTGCTTTTAAAAACACAATTAGATGGAAAACTGACACTATTTTTGAATGCAATTACCTGTAGGCTTGTCCCAGACTTTTATATGCATCTATGAAGTCTGCTTTCTGCTTCAGGGCTTCTTTGAAAGATTCAATGGCTTCCTGTGGAAAACACAGAACAAAATGTCACTTAACTGCACTCATTTAATTTTAGCATCCCCAGTAGATACTTAGCCATAGATTTACAGTTACTCATCAAAACCTTTGGAAGAAACAAACAAGACATTAATTTGTTACCCAAATCTACAGAGTCATAATCATGACACAAATTCTATTTTGCAGCATTATTTACATAATGGCAGATTTAGCTGGAATTCCTTTGTGCAATATGCAATGGGAATTAATAATTATTTTATCATTTTAATAGAATTCAGAGAGTAAATCCCTCCAGAGTTTGCTTTCAAAGCTCAGTCTGGTCCCCAGGGCAAAGCTGTCTCTCCTTACAATCTTCCTTCTTCATTCATAACACACCTCTTCATTTTCATAGTCCAAAGGACTCTGCCTTTCATTGTTTTATTGCATTCTGTGGTAGTTACACAGTGAGCAAACACCCTCTTGAGGGATTACAGAGTAAGTGATCACCTTCACAAAACAGCACATACTGCTGCTGTGAGGAATACAATAAAAATAAAATAGCTAAAAATAATTATACACATATTCTAAAATAAATCTTCCTCCTCAAAGGATTTGATGAAGAACTCAATTTTTAATTGGTGACTGTAGTACTGAGACTTAGAATTAAGGATGGAATAATCAACTGCTTTATATTATGAAGGAATGCCTGAAAAGTATCTTGAAGTCTACAGGACAAGAAATTAAATGCTGTAAAGAATCATTAGTATTATAGTCAATTTAGATTATTTAGGACAACTACCAGATATATTCTTAGCACTGCATCATTTACAGTAATGTCTATTGAACAAAAAATTAAGATAATCACTGCCATTACTGACAGGCTCATGTCCTTTAGATCACTTTTAACTCCAAGATTATTCCCATGAGCAAAGATCCAAAAGCAACAACATCTTTTTACTCAAAAAAACCCCAAAACACTCTGCCACCCTCACCCCAAATTTCAATTTTCAGCAAGCCTAGCAAAACTTTACAGAAGACATGTATAGCCTTCCTTTGAGATGTAGCCTGAACCTGACTGGAAGGTGTAAGTTAGATCTCAGGGATGAAAATTCACTCAGTCACCATCTCTGAGAGCTTGGATATTAGAGAAGGTAGAAACTTCCTTTGAGAAAAGAATGTGGGGGAAAGGAGGTGGTGGTGCAGACGTGTTGATCTGCATATCAGAAAGAATAAAAGTTTCCAGTGTTTCCACTGTCTAACAAAGACATTATTTATCCTTGTCACTTTTATTTCCAAAAAGATCAGACTATTATTTGCAAGTAATTCATTTGACTGCAGTAAGATACAGACAGTAAGTTCAAGGGCAGCCTGAAGTTCTCACAGCATACACTGGGAGCATGGATACAAATAAAAGCTTGAGAAACAAGTAAACGGAATAGCCTGTTTGCTAAAAAACAAACAAACAGTCACACACAAACAACAAAAAAAAATGTGCAGTGATTGCCTATGAAAGATACTGGGCTGAAACTCAGGAATCCTGGGCTATCCCCAGATTCTGCTGGGGTTTCTTCATACAACCCTTAATGAAACCCAAGCCTGTTAGCAGAGGTTAAAAAAGAAAAAAAAAAAAGCTGCCACTCACAGAATCACAGAATGTCAAGGGTTGGAAGGGAGCTAGAAGATCATCCAGTCCAACCCCCCTGCCAGAGCAGGGGCACCTAGACCAAGTCACCCAGGAACAGATCCAGGGGGGTCTGGAATGTCTCCAGAGCAGGAGACTCCACAACCTCCCTGGGCAGCCCCTGCCAGCCTCTGGCACCCTCACTGGGAACAAGTTTTTCCTTGTGTTTCCCCTCAACCTCTTGTGCTCCAACTGACTCCCATTGCCTCTTGTCCTGTCACTGGATGGCACTGAGCAGAGTCTGGCTCCATCCTCCCTACACTGCCCTGAACATATTGACAGACACTGCTGAGCTCCCCCCTCAGTCTCCTCTTCTCCAGGCTAAAGAGCCCCAGCTCTCTCAGCCTCTCCTCAGCAGGGAGATGAGCTCCACTCAGCTGGAACTCACAAATCACTCAGTTGCAGGCTCACTTTTCAAAGTGTAGATCTCAGACAACTTGTCTAACTACTCTCCCTTCAGAAAAACTGCATCAGTATCTTAAAATACTTCACAAACAAGAATCAGGTGCAATATTACTACAGCTAAAGCATCAATCAGATTTGAGTCAGAAAATGGTGAAAAATTAAAATGTAATGGAAAGAACTTCTTTCTGCTTTTAGAACCTGAGGGAGTAATGATGTTCCCTCAATTCAGATATGAGCTTTTCAGAATCTCCATAAAACTGAAATACACATGCACAGCAGCAGATCCCTTGATTACCTTCTAGCTTATTCAAGGAATAATTTAAAATTATTTTCTTCTTCAACCATTTCCCCTTCACAAAACCTAGGGAATCTCTAGTTCATGGGAATTTTGAATATAACCATGCAGATATTAGCAGAGGAGCCAAATAAAGGCACCTTCAAAGCACTCCACAAACACAACAGTTAGCATTGATTTACCAAGATACAGCAAGATCAGTAATATTTCATGTCATACTATGAAGTATTACAGTCAGCAATGGCACCTTTTCATTTTGCTTGCACTCTTTTGCCTTAAAAAGCCCTCCTTATGTGAGAGAAAACATCAAAATATCAACACCCATATTTCTCCTATTTTATAGAAGTTCAAATAGAGGGCATTGTTCTACACAAATTATTATTTAACACAGCTTTACCTTCAAAAGTCCTCTGTGAAAAAAGGTCAAGCCCTTATAAAGCATAGCTATGGGCTGATTTTTATTCAGTTCCAGTGAGCGCTGAAAATCTTCATGGGCTGTTGCATAATCCTGTGACAAAGCAGATTTTTAGACAACAGAGTAAACATCATACAAATAAAGGGCAATACATGCTTTTATTTTCATAAAAATAAAGTACAGAATTTTGCTGAATGCATGGAGACAGTCTCAGGGCTAAGCAGCAACAATTGCCAGCTGCCAGTCAGGATGTGGATGGAGGAGGAATGCACAAGACACTTCAAACTTGTACTGCAAGTGCTACATAAAACACAATAAAGTGGAAAAATAGCTGGAAATAGAGTGAAACCAGAAGAACAAAGTGAGAAATCAGCTATTTAGCATTTATTCTAAATACAATAACTAAAACACAGTAAAGTGGAAAAATAGCTGGAAATAAAGTGAAATCAGAAGAACAAAGTGAGTGAGTGACTATTTAGTATTCTAAATAGTCTTTCAAGATTACTTGAGTTACTTGTTTTACATGAAAACATAAGAACAAACATACATATATATATTTGCTGTCTGGTGGAGGGTCCATGTGGCAGGTGCTACCTTGCCCATAACTGCTTCCCTTTTTACACTACCACTTGAATTATAACCTACAGCTGCATTGAAGTCAAACTCTTATCTGCATCCTCAAAGACAGAACAATCTGAGATGTGCATATGAGGCACTTGTCCTCTGATTTTTGCACTGAAGTGCTATGCAGATGGGGAATTGAAGAACACCTTTTAACTGTAGGCAAGTAAATGACTGAAAATATCCTGGCTTTTCTTGTTCCCTTTGTTTTCTAATTTCAATAGGAAAGAAGCTCTTGAAGAAAAGCAACAACTGGCACCAAAAAAAAAATAGAAATCAACAACAAACTACTGAACAGCATCCACACCAGCACAAGAGGATCCTCACTAACCTCAGAAATGAAGTGCAGGGTACCCCTGTGGCGGAAGAGCCGTGCTGATGGCTGCAGCTGAATAGCTTTGGTCAGATCAGATAATGCTTCACTGATCCGGCCCAATGGGGACAGTATCTGACAGTATAAAACAAACACATAGTTCAGAGTAAACAGGCTGAGGAGTTTAGTTTTAGAAATATAAAGATGATTCTTTTTCATGTTCAACTGTATTTGCTAGAACAGGCTGGGAAGTTCTACTACAAACTTTGGTAGTTAGCAAAGGGGAGCTCTGGAAGCATTTTTCTCCCTCCCAAAATTCAGTGTACATCACTAATAACATTTTCAGAAACCTAGTACTCCAAACAAAAACAAGGCAGTCAAAGCAAAATACTCTATTTCAAGTTATTTCAACACATTTGACTGAAAATGTAATTAAAGTACTCTCATAAACGTTCTCATTTTGTCAGAATATTCCCTCCATTGGAAAACTGTCTATTTTCCAATTATTTGAAGGCATTTCACATTTCAAATCAGTGTTATTAACAAATGTATTGACAAATCATTAAAAGAATGAAAATTGTAAATTACAATTTCATGTTATAGCAGTTTATACAGTATGCTGACTTTAATAGATATTTATTACAGAATGTTAGGGGTTGGAAGGGACCTCAAAAGATCACTGAGTCCAACCCCCCTGCCAGAGCAGGATCACCTAGACCAAGTCACCCAGGAAAACTTGTCTGTCAGGACTTCTCCATGGAGCTACTCTCTAGCAGGTTCCCTCCTAACCTGTACTGGTGCATTTTACTGTTCCTTCCCAGGTGCAGGACTCTGATTTATGCTTTTCATTTGTCTATAAAGTTGCTTCTAAAAATCCATTTTCTGTCATTTATTTGGCAAAGCAAGTAATGATTTTCAAAAAGAAAAATAACTGTGTATCTGGATTATAAAAGTACATAACATTTAATTTAAAACTCTTGCTTTACAAGTCTGCCATTTTACCAATGTGTCCTAACAATAACTTTACTAAGGTGACACCAAGAGCAAACTGTAAAGTTTGATGATATTTTGATTTATTATATTAAACAAACCCCAAAACACACATGATCTTGCTATATAGTGTTTTAAAAACTAAACATTTGAACATAATACATTCTATTCAATTGGCTGTAGTAACTCCATATGGTCCACGTTTCATTTTAAAAATAGATATTTTACTAATTACACTGAAAGCAAACATACATGTTTTAAAAGCAAGGAGAGATGTTCTCAGGAAAACACACTGGAAAATAATGTATCATTGCAACTTCTCTGAAAAGAGAAAAAAAGAAATGCTCACTTCTGCTCGCTGTTCAAACACTTCAGGGTGATCTGGTTCCAAACTAATCACCCTACTGAGCTCAAACAGAGCCAGCTCAGCATTTTTCATATCCTGGAAAGGAGAAAAATAAACAAGGTAAACAGCTGTGCATACTTAGAGCCATATACTCTCAAGATTGAATGACAACTAGACTAAAAAAACTAAGTTTCTGAAAGTGTAGCCGTTTACATTAGAAGCCTTCACACCTTTGCTATTAAGATGCAGTAATCTGCAAATAACTGAAAAAACTCTGCT
>VYZU01059687.1:5054-41427 GCA_013401355.1 Ceyx cyanopectus
TAAAATTTTTTTGTTTGAATTTTTTTTCCTCCGTTTTCACCCTCTTTAGATGATTAGGGATTTTCCTTTTTTTTTTTTTTTTTAAGCAGAGAATGTATTATGTAGGTAACATTCTATTGGCAATTATTATGGGTAATTTCTAATTGACTGACTGGTTTATGAATTTCAATTGAAGTGAGTGTTTCCTATCTCAATTTTTACCATTTCCCAGGTTGCACCATTTGGATACCACTGAGGTGAGCAGAGCACATTAAGTGTGGTTTAACCTGGCCCAGGATATATCCCCCTACTCTAGTCTGAAAGCTTTGCTTTCTGGAATTGAGAAGCATGAAGAAACCTCAAAACTGAGTCTTCAGTGGTTTTTTTTGTCTTTCATGTATATGGAATTAGTTACAGATTTGGGTCCACAAAATTAACATAAACCATTAATTTTCTTGGGTGTTTAAATAAGTAACTATACAAAGGACTAAAACTGGGCAAAAGGGCAATGGTTGGCTTTTGAGTATAGAGTGGATGCTTCTAGACAAGGGTCTGTAAGCTAGAAATGTCAGTGGTTGTGACAGAAACCAAATTCAACCTTTTCATTTATTCCAAGAAACTCTTCCTCATCCTCAACACCAAAAATATTGTCCATGCCTCTTTTGTTTCATTGAGGCTGGGAAACCGGAATAAAGCAGCAGTAGGACAAAAGCTGTTCTTGCAGATTTCTCAGCTCTGCTAAACTGGGCACTGAATGGAAATCCCCCAAGAAATCGTGGAGACTCTCAGCCTGACCTGGAGGCTTCTGGAGCCTTATTCACAAGTAGTAGGGATGTGAGGGTCAGGCCTAGAACTTGTGGAGAATAGCCTTTGGTTCAGTATTTCTGTACCACCCCTTCCTGAGCAGCCTGAAGCAAGGGAGCCTAAAGCACTTGGCTTTTTTAAACCAGGTTCTCAGAGCCCTGTCTGGTGTCTGCTGCTACCAAGGGTCAGAAGCCAGGCAGCAGAGCTAATGAGATCACATGGGATATAAGTTGTTGGTGGCCGTGATGTGCTGTCCCTTATATAGCAAGCACTGTTAAGTGGGTAAGAGGGGACTGGGGAGCAGGCGTCAGGGTGTTGGGTCTATTTCTGCAATGCTTCAGTTGTAGTTGATGCAACCAGCTTCAGGTACTGACTGTACCTTGGTTTCCTCTGCTACAGAAGCATGGTCGAAAGGCTTGCTGCCATCCCAGGCAGGTGCTTTGATATTTACTGATAAAAAGGATACTTGAGAAGCAATAAACATTACCATTTCTACAGCACACCACTTGCTACTTCTTTCCCGTGCCAGAAGGATGCAGTGGAATCTAAATCACATCTATCTGCAATATTTGTTTCCTGTTTGTTGACATCCAAGCTAAGTTGTAATAAGATTTACACAGAATATTATTATAATAAAATTATTACAGTTCAGTTCTATGGTGCTGCTGTTAATATTTAATGGACAATGACACAGGTGTCCCATTTTATGAGTCAGTAATGTTTCCTGACTGAATAAACTATGCATGCTGAAGGGCTGAATAAGTTTGTCTCTGCATGGGAACATGATTATTACAAAGGGAAGTAGGGTGTCTATTGTATTCTCCAGTGTTGTCCCTGTTTAGGAAAGGACAAAATCTCCTGAGTCACCACTTGCCAGTCCAGTTTGCTGTGTTCAGCTCCCAGATTCTATGACTTAGAAACCATACCATGAGACTTCAGCCTCTTAGCACAGAAACAGAGTGGCTACCAGATCTTAAGCAAGAACAAAATGGTGCTATTTACTCTTGTCCATTTCAACATTTATCTTTCCTAAAACTGCAGCAGGGAGAATAAGAAAAGTGCCATGCTTGAAAGAGGCTGCTGGACTGCAGGGCCAGAGCATCATCTGTAGATGATAGGAGTTAGTAAAGCTCCAGTGCTGGGATGTGGAGGGTAAGAGTTAGTCTAATTGCATAGTATTCTTAATGCTTCCAGAAATGAAAACAAGATGAGCATCTGTGCTAGAAATTCAGCCTCATGATCAGGGTCTTCTGTGTTTTACCTCTTGAAGAAGCTGATCTTTTATTTTATATTTTAACTAAAAGGCTTTTTTTTTGGTCTTTTCTAGGATGTTTTGCAGATGGTCTGAGAGTAAATGGATCATCCTTGACATTTTGGTGCTGAACATCTATAACATACAAATGCAGAGAAACTCAATGATGCGTTATGTCCTGTGTACTCATATCTGTCAGAACTATAAAAAAGAAAGTAATAATAATTTATAGTGGTATAACCCTATATCACATGTGAACATATAATACTCAGAGTACATCCTCCTGCTTCATGTGGTCTTTCATTTCAGCCCAGACAATCTGTCATGCACAGTCGTTACCCTCTTGTTTCTGTTTTCTATGTCAGATAGAGCTGATCAGCCTGATTTGTTATCCTCAGGTGCTAAGCTGTTTCAGTGAAAGATTCCTCATGGAGGAACCTCATTACAAGCCCTGTTTGTGAAGTCAGTAGTAGCTTAAAGAAGCTGTATGTCCTCCAAGCAAACCAACAGGCGCAAGAGGCCAGCCTTTTTTTGTGGTCAGCCAATTTAACCAAATTCATTCTTATTTTCCCATTAAGAAGCTGGTCATGATGAGTCCAAGACTCTTAACCTAGAGAAAAAAACAAATGATCAACCAAGCTTCAGCAAAATCACCTGGTCCTATTGAAATCAGGGCCTGAAAAAAGAGATAAATTAGGTCTGATGGGGACTGAACTCATCACATTATTAGGGATAATGCAGATGAATGCCAAGCAGCCCTTTTATTAGGTGATAGTTAAAAGGTAGTGGTTCTGCCAGAATTTTCCTTCTCAGTGTGGTTCTCTTTTTATTTTGAGGAATATGCTGTGGGTGGTTGTGTCAAGAAAGGAGGCAGCCAGGTCTCAGCACCTCAAGGCGTGGCAGAGTCTGCACACCCAGATCCCATCTGGCAGGTGAGAGTTCTTGTGCACTGGCTGGGATATGGGAAGGGTATGAGATTGGCAGGTAAGACAGAAGTAGACCAAGTAAATGAAAACAAGGATGAAGGAAAATTCTCTGCAGAGGGTCAGCATGGCTGGACCCCAGGGATTTTGCTTGATGCCTTTCTCTAAATATTATGAAGTATCACAGTTCTATCATTGCCAGGATGTATGCTTTGACTGTGTATAATTACTTTAGATTTTCTAGTAGGCACATGAAGATACAGAAACAGTGAACTTGAAGTTATTGACAATTCCAAATATAAGATAAGGTTTCATAGTCTTTTAGCACCAGTAAGCTAAGCTATTCCTTCACAACTCACAGTGCTAACACAGTCACTCATATCTGGGAAAAGTAGGCAGATGCTGCTGTTCAAATTGATCCATTTTTCCTGATTTGTACTTGACCTAAATAACTATATATCATATCTCAAGTGACACAGTCCTTTTTTACATATAATATTAGGATGTGGGGCTTCCCACTTAAAAATATTTTACAGTCTACATTTGTGGTTAAAAGTGATGTTTTAAACAGAATATGGATTTAAGCATATGCAGTTAAATTATTTTGGGATCCTCAGTTATGCTGAATGGTTCTTAATGTCTTTTGGAAATGGAGATTTGGTTGTTTTTCTTAAGAAGTTTTTACTGGCTGCCAATTATGCAGTCTGTGCGTGTGTGTGTGTTGTGGGGGCAAGCAGTAATTTATTTGTTTAGACAACAGATCTGGGAGAAGTCAGAAAACAGGGCACATGTGAAAGGGGGCACATCATCGAATACAGCCTTTAGATTTCAGGCAGTTCATAAACTGACTAATCATCCCTTTGATGATCTCTATCCAGCACATTTTGACCATGTCTTTGTTTTCTGAGCAGCAAGATACTGACTGTGTCAGCATTTTGCAACCTGCCCTGTCATTTTCTTCACTTTATAGGGAGACAGACTTTCCTGTGGTCTTGTCTCTGTAGCTCTCATCCCCAGCTCTGAAAGGTGAATGATGAACATAGAGGGGTTATTACTTAATTTGTTTAATGATTAGGACAAGAAGGGAAGCTGCTGTGGCATGGCTTCTCTTCTGTTTCCTGACCTTATTTATTTTCTGTTTCCTCTCTAAATAATGATATTCCACTCACAATGAAAATGAAAAAGAATAACCACAAACCCTCAGCTCCAAGAATCACAGTAGTAAAGACGGGAGAATGTAATCTGAGCAGCATCGGTTTATAATTAAACAATTTGTCTTTTACAAAAGGTGTCTAGTCTATTCTTGTACGATCTATTTTTTTTATAAGCTGTGTTTTATGCAGATTTTCTTTCTGTTGGAGAACCAAATATTTAAACACAGTAGGTCTCAGCAAATCATCTACTTTTACTACTGTTTTTATCTGATGCATTTGTAGTATGGCAGACTGCAGTGCTCTTTTAGGTAGTGGTTAAGATCATCACTACATGCAAATGTTCATCATAAATAGCCACAGGATTTGCCTCTGCAAGATGCTGAACAGCTTCAGCCCTTACCAGCATAAAATGGGAGTCTGGCAATCATCCCACCACTCTGGATCAAAGGACAGAAAGGGATGAATACTAAGCTGCAAGCTTGATTTCTTTTTCCTGCAATTGAAACATTCTTCAAGGTACGGATCAATTCTTACCACATTCATAGTTTGATCTGTGTCCATTTGAAATCACTACTCATCACTTTTTCATTTTTCCTAAATTCCAATGACTTGGCAATCAAAGTCACTAGACCATCCACCACATTAGAGGTGATGGGACATTCCAGTGAGCATGTTACATTATCTGGCACTTTGCCTGGCTGTGGCAGTGTGCCACTCTCTCATTCTTTGCTTGGCTCTCATAAGGACTAAGAGATTATTACACAAACCTTCTCGGCCAACCTGACCTCATGGTGGTGTGATTCAGCATAAACCCATCAAACCCACCCAGAGAAGACATGGGCAATTGTTTGGAGATGGCGCTCTCCTCCAAAACCATTTTATTCTGTCCGCCTCAGCTCTTACCTTGTTTTAACTTGTATCTGCTTTCTCCTTGGCTTCTCAGCTCGTAAGTTCAGAAATCATTTTGCCGTGTTTCCCTTCTATAGCCAGCATTTCCTAATTTTCTAAGTGCCTTGCATTTTCCACAGCTGGCTTCTTAGACAGTTGTAGACCTGGGTGTAGGGCTGGGTATATTGGCTAGGGTCACAATTTATTTTTGGGATGCAGGAGTATGCCCACATCTCAGCAGCTGTGAATGCTGGCATGTGCTGGGGACAGGAAAGGTTTACATTGTCTGGATTCCAAAGGACTGATTTAGAGCGACTGGTTTTAAGGCAGTTGGCCAGATAACATCCATGCCGACTCCCTCTGGGAAGCTACCATCTAAAACCAATATGGTCTCATCTTCAGCTTTCATGTAGTGCCCTCAAGAAAACTAGCCTTTTATTTGGGTCCTCCTTCTGTTGCACCCCAGTCTCTGGTGGGCAAAGGACAAGGAGCACATGTTGTGTTTCAGTGTTTATCAGCCTTTTCAAGGTGGAGGACTCCCATAACAAAACCAGTGGTGTCAGGCCCACTTCTATCAGTACATGGGGTATCAGAGCAGTACAGCTCAGCAGCCTTGCATGTTGATGTAGAGGTGATTTGTGGTTTGTTTGCCTTAGAGTCAGCATCTCTAGACTACAGTGGGACAGCAAATGATTAATTTCTGACACTTTTTGAAATGGCAACCAGCCCATAAAGCATTTTGCCCTAACTCAAACAAGACCCGATGCAATGATTAGGGTAACAATTAAAACTTTGACCATTTTATTTAACTACCATAGTCATGACAGCAGCAACAGGAGAATTTTCCTTCTCTGAGCATGCATTTCTTAGTGAGAGAATACATTTCAAGCTTTAAAGCACTTGTGGTTGTGATAAATGAAACAATTCAATAAATTAAACATTGTTTGGAGAGAGAGATAGCTGGAGTGCCGACTGAGACTTGGTTCACGTACAAATATAAAGCAGCAGTGATCCTGAAGCTTTGCTTTGTGCAAAGTTCTGCTTGTGATTAGGCTTGTTTGTGGTGTAGTGTGAGGTACTGTAACCTGTTTAAGCTGCCTTGCAGGAATCATTTCCATCTCATCTGCTTCTGATTCGCCACATGACAAATGCTATCTCCCCTGCACAGCTGGTAATAGAGACATGTCCCGAGATCACAGCTCATGAAATATCTGGGTGGGACAGCATATATTTTAGAAATGCCTGATGCAAGTAAATTGCTGAAGCAACCTCTTTTTGCATAATTATTTAATTAATGACTGCCATGTTACTGTATTTCATATGATTCATCATGCTTATCAGAAGATTCTTTTTCTGTGGCAGGGGCCATTCCTTCCCCTCACAATTTACACAGGTTTTTCCTCACTGATGTGAGGAGCAGAGAAGGTTCCATGCTTTGCTCCTGAGCAGGCAAACCTCAGCACTCCAGCATGCAAAAACTGGACACATAGTGGTTTGCAAGCAGAATCACCTTTGTCCATCTCTGGAGTCCCTCAGCAAAAGACTGAGGGGGTGCCTAAAGGTGTTAGAAAAAGTGGGAGGTAACCTCATCTAAGGCCCATGCCCATGATAGAGACTTTGGCCAAAAGGTCAGCTTGCTTCTGTTGAAGGAAATTTCTGGAAACCAGCGATTCTTAACATTTTAAAAGGTTGTTTGTGTCTTGAGCTTTTAAGCTGTGAGGGAATTGGACCATGTCTCTATCTAGACTGTAAATAATTTTCAACAAGAGCTGTTTTTATCACTGTACTTCAAACAACACTCAGTATATTGCTGGAACCAATTATATAAATAAATTATATCATATATCTTTGGGTAACTTAAACACCATGCTGAGCAGTCAGTAGTTGAAACTTACAAGATGTCAAAGCTAAATCTGAAAATAAAAGGACATAAAAATTAGATAACTAAGTCACATTTATTACAATTTTTCATTTTCTGTAGCAGGATGGTAATATAGAAAGATATTTATGTTAAAATATACTTGTTCTACAGAACAGATTTTTATATTATTTTATTGTGTTTAAAAACTAATCATATAACATGCTGTACTCATAACACGTTAAAAAACATGCAGATACATTTACTTTTGATTAAGTAAGTATGCTGGGAGTTCAATGTGTTTCCCAGTATTCTGCTCCTTCGGAACACTTAATTGAACTGCACATTGGGTGACTTTAAGAAAATATAAAAAATATATTTTTGTCCTAAAACTTAAGGTAAATTATTTCACTTTTAAAATATTTAGTGCTGAATATCCCATACTGTTGAAGTTCAAAATAAATGTTTTCTTATTTAAGCAAAGTTTCTTGACAGTGGCAAAATGCTAGTTCTCAAAAGTCTGATTACAAAGAAAGGACAGACATTAGCAAAGTCTTTGAAGACATAGCAAATAGCTTATGCTGGAGACCCCACTAGTATTAACCAATTTAAATCCATCAAGCTAGAGAAATGAAGGGTAAGGCTTTTTAATCCTTTCTTATTCAAAAGATTCTCTTCTGACCATAAAAGAGTGGTAGGGTACTCTGTACTATAAGGCTGCAGGTACAAGAAAAAAAAGCAAATGTGGGGGGAGAGGGTAACAGTGAGCTAACTGGTAACAAAGGAAATTATTCCAGTTAGGGGGAGTGGGAGAGAAGTGAACACAGAATTATCATGAGTAAAGAAGGGAAGGCAATGGCTTTCCCGACAAAAGGTCATCAGTGGGTGGGAAAGGCGTAACTTCTTTGTCACTAATAATTCTCAAACATGATGATGATGTCTCTGCATAGAAAAAGTTTGCTGAAGTCAGTCTTGGCTACATAGGCAGGATACTGAATTTTTTTTTTAAGTGCATTCTGGATACTTTGTATCTTGATATCCAGAAGGCATTTGACTAAGTAGAGTGGCAGGNACTACCATAGTCATGACAGCAGCAACAGGAGAATTTTCCTTCTCTGAGCATGCATTTCTTAGTGAGAGAATACATTTCAAGCTTTAAAGCACTTGTGGTTGTGATAAATGAAACAATTCAATAAATTAAACATTGTTTGGAGAGAGAGATAGCTGGAGTGCCGACTGAGACTTGGTTCACGTACAAATATAAAGCAGCAGTGATCCTGAAGCTTTGCTTTGTGCAAAGTTCTGCTTGTGATTAGGCTTGTTTGTGGTGTAGTGTGAGGTACTGTAACCTGTTTAAGCTGCCTTGCAGGAATCATTTCCATCTCATCTGCTTCTGATTCGCCACATGACAAATGCTATCTCCCCTGCACAGCTGGTAATAGAGACATGTCCCGAGATCACAGCTCATGAAATATCTGGGTGGGACAGCATATATTTTAGAAATGCCTGATGCAAGTAAATTGCTGAAGCAACCTCTTTTTGCATAATTATTTAATTAATGACTGCCATGTTACTGTATTTCATATGATTCATCATGCTTATCAGAAGATTCTTTTTCTGTGGCAGGGGCCATTCCTTCCCCTCACAATTTACACAGGTTTTTCCTCACTGATGTGAGGAGCAGAGAAGGTTCCATGCTTTGCTCCTGAGCAGGCAAACCTCAGCACTCCAGCATGCAAAAACTGGACACATAGTGGTTTGCAAGCAGAATCACCTTTGTCCATCTCTGGAGTCCCTCAGCAAAAGACTGAGGGGGTGCCTAAAGGTGTTAGAAAAAGTGGGAGGTAACCTCATCTAAGGCCCATGCCCATGATAGAGACTTTGGCCAAAAGGTCAGCTTGCTTCTGTTGAAGGAAATTTCTGGAAACCAGCGATTCTTAACATTTTAAAAGGTTGTTTGTGTCTTGAGCTTTTAAGCTGTGAGGGAATTGGACCATGTCTCTATCTAGACTGTAAATAATTTTCAACAAGAGCTGTTTTTATCACTGTACTTCAAACAACACTCAGTATATTGCTGGAACCAATTATATAAATAAATTATATCATATATCTTTGGGTAACTTAAACACCATGCTGAGCAGTCAGTAGTTGAAACTTACAAGATGTCAAAGCTAAATCTGAAAATAAAAGGACATAAAAATTAGATAACTAAGTCACATTTATTACAATTTTTCATTTTCTGTAGCAGGATGGTAATATAGAAAGATATTTATGTTAAAATATACTTGTTCTACAGAACAGATTTTTATATTATTTTATTGTGTTTAAAAACTAATCATATAACATGCTGTACTCATAACACGTTAAAAAACATGCAGATACATTTACTTTTGATTAAGTAAGTATGCTGGGAGTTCAATGTGTTTCCCAGTATTCTGCTCCTTCGGAACACTTAATTGAACTGCACATTGGGTGACTTTAAGAAAATATAAAAAATATATTTTTGTCCTAAAACTTAAGGTAAATTATTTCACTTTTAAAATATTTAGTGCTGAATATCCCATACTGTTGAAGTTCAAAATAAATGTTTTCTTATTTAAGCAAAGTTTCTTGACAGTGGCAAAATGCTAGTTCTCAAAAGTCTGATTACAAAGAAAGGACAGACATTAGCAAAGTCTTTGAAGACATAGCAAATAGCTTATGCTGGAGACCCCACTAGTATTAACCAATTTAAATCCATCAAGCTAGAGAAATGAAGGGTAAGGCTTTTTAATCCTTTCTTATTCAAAAGATTCTCTTCTGACCATAAAAGAGTGGTAGGGTACTCTGTACTATAAGGCTGCAGGTACAAGAAAAAAAAGCAAATGTGGGGGGAGAGGGTAACAGTGAGCTAACTGGTAACAAAGGAAATTATTCCAGTTAGGGGGAGTGGGAGAGAAGTGAACACAGAATTATCATGAGTAAAGAAGGGAAGGCAATGGCTTTCCCGACAAAAGGTCATCAGTGGGTGGGAAAGGCGTAACTTCTTTGTCACTAATAATTCTCAAACATGATGATGATGTCTCTGCATAGAAAAAGTTTGCTGAAGTCAGTCTTGGCTACATAGGCAGGATACTGAATTTTTTTTTTAAGTGCATTCTGGATACTTTGTATCTTGATATCCAGAAGGCATTTGACTAAGTAGAGTGGCAGGTAACGACCAAGATTGTCCCCAGATGAGATAAAAGAGAAGTAGTGATCTCTGGGCAAAGCATTCTTTTATTATTAGGAACTGGCACATGAGCACAGTCTTCTGCATCAGGCCCATGGTAAATGGGAAGCTGTCTCTATTCAGGTTATGAGGTCAAGGTGTCCTTAACATGGATCATTTGATCATTAATCTCTTAGCACAAAGTTTGAACTTTAATATGTATTGCTTAGCTGCATATCATATAACCTCAGTGTATCTGTGTGGCAGAATATCTTTATCTGAATGATTAACATTAGATCATGAGTGGTTGCTATAAAAAGGTGCAGGAAAGATCAAAACAGGATCCTAATTAAACAGCATCCCCTCAAACAGATTTACAGCTTCAAGGTGACTCCTCAGTCCATGCTCCTCTGCCCAGAGTCAGGGTTGCTTAGCAAAGCTTAGAAGAGAGCAATGGAAAGGCATTGATCTGCTAAGGGCTTGATTCCTGGAAGAGGGAATTGTCACTTGTGAAAGCTGGCATGCAGGAAGCCTGAGCCCAGTGTGTGAGCAGGCTCTCCAGAAAAGAGGCTGTTTGAGTTATGAGCTGAATTCTAGGCAGAGGTCCCACAGCATGTAAGGGGCAAGCATCTTGCCCAGCTGGCAGGAAGGTATTGCCGGGAGATAGAAATAAGGAAATCATTAGCTTGTAACTGAGAAAGAAGTGAAGGGACCTGCCTACTTCTTGGAAAGGGTGCCCTTAGGGAGCTGGGAATGGTCTCAGGAGAGGTGAGATGGGTGACAGATAGGGTCAGGGAAATGGGAACAATCTACAGCTTGTTTGAGGAACATAAGGTCACATTTGTAGTGTTTGCTGGTGAACAGTGAGATTTTACTGCACCTCCCGGGCAGTCTACCCTGTGCTGTTAGAAACTGTAAAGTAATTGAATATATGATAAGGGTGTAACTTGATACTCATCAGGTCTGAAATCTGTTTCTGCAAAGAGTCACACCCTCTCCTTAGATGAACTGTTGAATAAGAAAAGTCTTTGGACTTGGCATTGCACAAAATGTTAAATCAAGTTTAAATGTCAGTTCTTCAGTCCAGACAGTTGGGCTGGTTGAGGTGAGGTGGTCAGTCACTGCAAAGGGATAGTGCATGCCTCACAGAGCCAACTGTTGAACCAACTTCAAGGATTTTCAGGCAGACAGAAAGCTTTAAAATCCTACTTGGATAGAAACTTCTTCCTTATTATGTTTACTTCATTCAAAAACCTTCAATTGCACTTTAGAATAGTTGACAATGTGTAACCTTAGGAAACCACATTCCCAGTGTTCGAACATATTTTTGGGCTTTGCTAATATGATATTAAAGTGTATGAGACGCACTGGCTACCATTTGGTCTGAAGGAAACAACAGATGCCAGGTAAAATAAGAATCCAGTGCTGCCAGTTGCAGGGCCTGGAGGAAATACCAGAGATGTCGATGGAGTAGAGGACGATGATAATTCTAGGCTATATCTACACAGCTTGTCAAGCACATATAGGGAAAGTCTGGTGCACCCCCTGACCCCATGCTCTGAATTTGTGCCACAGACTCTACAATATTTCAATCAGCCTGCTGGTATGAACATTGCATAAGAAACTCTGAGCTGTAAATTGTGTTTGCTTCTAGGCGAAGCAACATCAGGAGCCATGTAAGAAGGATTGCTTAGACGTGATCCATGGCCATGAGGACAGATGGAATAGATGGTAGTTTCCAAGGCAATAAAATTTCATCTGGCTTGCCTGTGTGACAGTCACACCTTACTTCACCCACCTGCCTGCACACCCATCCGTTCTTCCTTAGAGTCTCATATAAGCACAAGCACCAGAGAGTTATTGGTAAATGTGGACTGAAGTGTGCACCTGGGCCACTCTAAATGGAGAGACACTATTAGGTTCTTGGTTTTCAGAGAACATCTCTAGAGGATTTTTTCTGGTGAGGCTTCACATGGAGAAATTGAACCTCAGGGCAGATTGCTCCTCTGTTCCTGTTAGGAAGCAAGTTCCAGTGATGTCTTCCGCCAGTGGAATAGCTCACACAACAAGGTTGTGCATGTTTTCCCTCAGGATTTCCTAGTGGATGACACCTTATAGCTAGTTGTCTGACAGCTGGGATTTTACACTAATGCAACTGTTTCTGCATTTTCTTTTTTGGCCTTTCCTCTTTTCTGCTAGGTATTTCTTGCAAAGGAGGGTTTTTGCTTTCCCTTCCCCAGGGTTTCCTCACTGTCCCTTCTGTGTGTTCTTAATTTCAAAGATGTTCTTCAAACACCTTTTGTCCTCTCTTGTATTTAAATGATGTTCAAATGTCTTCAGATGAAGGTCCTTACTATTTCTCAAGAGGTGAATTAGACACAAACTCCTGAAGATATATGTGAATACAAACATTATGAGTGAACTGTTTCAGATGCTGGAATGGGAAGGCTGTTCAGAACTCCAGCGTTAAGGAAAAAATAGCCAGACTCGGGGTAGCTATAGCAACATGTGTATTGCCACATTGATGGAAATCTATTCCTAGTAAAGGGTAATCCAATGAAGCAAACAAAGTAGATATGTAAGTACATCTAATGAAGTTATTACAATTAATTTAAGATTAATATAATGATATAAAAATCCTTTGCACAGTATGCAACAATTTTAACTCTTCAGCCTCAACAGGCAGTTCAGGCTTTTCACACTGCTAAACTGTGTTAGAAACAAACAGTTTCTTAGAAACCAACTTAAATTGTCAGTCTGATGTTTTATGCACAAGCACCCACATTCTGTAGGCACATCGTATCTGCTACTACATGCCTGGTGCTTGTACATGTGTACGTATTCTGTAACAATTTTTAAAAGTCCTGGTCCTCCTTAATATCTTTCTTAATATCAGCAGTGAACCCCTGGCAAGCCATACTGCTTGCAGAATCCATGTCCTTCTGTTCAAGCACAGGCCCTTGGGCTTGCACCGGAGCCTTTCCTTGGCCTGCCCAGAGCACGTGGCTTGAGGCACAGCCCTGCGTAGCCTGAACCCAGGGGTGGAGAGGCAGTACGTGCTCAGGCTGGAGCTCCCCCTTTACAACATCGATTGTCTTCCCATCAAACTCACAATCTCCCCTTCTCCAGCGCCCGGGACACACTTCTCAGCAAGCCAAGGATAAGCGGTTCCTTTTGTCTGATAAGTAGTGAATGATTCGTAAAAGCACAAATTTACATTTTATTATTTTGGCCCTCTTTCCACACTGTTTCTCATTCTTGGAACTCCTTCCCTCTTTTATGATCCAAGCAGCCACCCATTTTCATTCAAATCATTCCTTGAAACACACTTTCCCTGCAAAGCCTCCGGCTACAGATGACTGGATATGGCAGAAACAGTGTTTGAATTCAGAACAAGGGTTTTGTTTGAGCAAATTGTTTAAGGAATAGACACTTTTTATACTGCACCTGATATTCAACAGAATATTAGCATGCAAACAAAGATTTATTATTCACTAGTCATTATTTCATTATTCTTCTATTTAAAAGAGATTCAGTCAACTAATCACAGTACCAAGGGAATAGAAACATATCACGTCATTCAGTGTATCAATTACAGGCCTTAAATGAGGATGAGCAAATAGTCATAATGAGTGGTTTGCCATTTTACCTATTCTCTAGGGGGAATGAGGTTCTGTCTGCAAACAAATGAGTATATGGTGGTAATCTGTTTGCAATCAAGAGCTGAAGTGATTCTTTTTCCAACAAAACTGTCTTGGAGAAAAACTTATTTAAAAACAGTTAGAGAAAAAAACAGTATTTAATTGTATAATTTTTAAAACACCCCCTTTACTTCATTTATGGATAGTGTTTTGCCTTTCTAAGTTTGCAGTGCCATATGGGAAGGGTTTCTTTTCACACTGTCAATGCTGCAATATTCCAAATACCTTTCAGCCAAGAGTGAAGAGGTTGATTTTCTTGAGCTGCAGAAAAAGCAGTGGCAGAGGAGGGAAGAAGCTCCAGGAAGCATTTGGGTCAGAACCTCTGTGCCCTCTAAGCCTGTTTTCTCCCATGAGCCCAAGCACGCTCGCACACATAGGCACATGTGCACCCTGCAGCTCCGTGTGCTTCACCAGTACCACTGAAAGCTGAGGGGGAAACCACATGGTGATGGAAAACCAGTAGTAGATGTACATGCCACATAGAGCAGGCCTGATAATACGGTTGTGGGAGGAATGCCCAGTTGTCTGTGTGGGCAGTGTCTCATCCCTGAGTACCATAAATTCCTCCTGTGATCTGCCAAAATTGTGTCAATTCAATCCAAGACATCATTAACCTCAATAATCATCTTGTCTCTTTGGTCTCAAGGTTCTATTATTTTTCATCTAATTTCTCACTATCTGGAGTCACAGAAAAAGCCTGGATCATGCTGACTTAACTGCTCCATCAAGGACTCAGTGGATGAGAACAATCGCCCTTCTCTGAGAAGAACCCAGCTGAATAAATTTGTCAGAATCATCTGACTCCAAATAATCAGGTAAATGCTGATAAGCACCCTGTAGTGAGTCAGAAACGTTATGTAAACCAAACTGAAACCTCTTGCTAAAACATTTGTGTTCACAGGTAAATACTACGTGGCCACATGCTGCCCATTCATAAGGTGGCACTGGGAGGTCACTGTGCTGAGCACAGACATTCCTCTTTGCATCCCCTTCCCACTGAGACCTCAGGAGCCAACTGATTTTGGCCAGGGCTGCACTAGTAGATTTCTGTACCACATTGACCTGAATTGCAAGAAGTCATTAAAGGCTCATGACTATCCCACCTTTCCAAACAGAAACTATGTGTGTGTGTTTGTGTAAAAAAAAATAAGGTAGGTATGAAAAAAATACTATGGAGAAACCTAAAAATCATGTTCTTAGTACAGAATTAATATGCAGACTACCTTTAGTTTAAGTATATCTTATCTAGCTTCTTTGCTATCTGAATCTAAACCCACTGTAATGTTCATTTTTTTTCCCTCTGAGGAGATGAACATTGCCACCAATGTTGCTTGTGAAGTACAAGTGATAAATGTGCTCTGTTGAGTGTTGCCTTATTAGCACATTCTGCAAAATGATAACGGTGGTGTAAAGTCCTATAAACACTTCCTCAGAAGAAACACCAGACACTCCAATGCATTTAATTTTAGGAAAGCAGCTGGTCCAAAACAGTGGAGACTGTATTATTAGTCTCTGTCTCCCTCTGAGGCAGGACTGATCATGCTTTCCCATAGAGAAGGGCAGATGCAGTTTAGGAGCAGCTTTGGTGTCAGGCAGGAGTCTGGTTTGTACCAACACTTGTACAACAATTTGACTGCCCAGTGAAGGGGAGATGACTACGCTTGGTTTCAGACAGCTGTGCCCTGCTCTGGTGGCAAGTGGTGCCTGAGAAAAGGGTTAGAGATACTCAGAAGGGTGAAGTGTTGCATTGCAGGGTGTACTGGGGTGAGGGGAGATAGAAGGGCAATGCAATTGCCTTGTCTTCAAAATAAGATGAAGGCAGTAATGAATCATCACAGGAAAATAAACTATTAATATGAAGGACTGTGGTCTCTGCGTGCTGAAAAGCCAAAAACCCTACAGAGATACACTGCAGAGCTGAGCAGTACAAGAATAGTCACTGGTCTATACAGGTATACCTAAGGTACAAAACCTCTGACTCAAGCACACGTTCCTCATCCCAAAGGCAGTAAGACAGTGCCACCTATGCCCCGCCCCCCCCTCCACCCTCCACCTCCCNCCCCCCCCCCCCCCCCCCCCCCCCCCCCCCCCCCGTTAATTACTGAGCATGGAGAAAGCGTATGGAGAACCTCAGGACTGGGAGGCAGGACAAAACGCCTTTGTAGAGAGCTTGTGCCAGTAACATTGCCCTGCATCCTGCTAGGAAGCCAGCCAGGGAGCAAAGCTTCATCTCCCTAAAGCTCTGGGAGCTCTGAAAGCCTTGATTCAATTTGTACCCAGCTCAGCTCCACGACTGTCTCTTAGCAGCTTCAAATTACTTTCTTTTTGGCAGCCCAGAAATTAAATGTTAACTTGGAGAACTGTATTAATCTCTATTAGCAAGGAGCTCAAATCTAAATAGCTCGAACTTCAGGTTTCTGGTGTGTCAACTGAAGCAACATGCATTTATTCAATCTATAAATCAGTTTGTCTGACAGAACAGCCAAAAGTGGGTGCCTCAAAAATACAATAATTTAAGCATTGTGTTTATCTTTACAATGTTTTATGTCTTAAAAAGTCCCAAACAAATAAACAAACAATATTATGAAAAAACCTAACTGTGAAGATTTTGCGGAATTAAATTGTGAAGGCTAAAAATACTGAAATAATTAAAAATTTGTTTATTTTAAGCTTTTTCATTAGAGATTACAGTAGGATATTGCATGCAGATTTTCAGCTACTATTGTAGTGTTTCTGTGAGGGAAACTCCTTAAGCAATTCTTATCTAAGAGAAAAATCTAATTTCTTCACTGCAGTATACTGTGCACAGAAAATGCCTGCTTGCTTTCTAAACCCATCTCTCTTGCTGAGGCAGTGGCCAGCATCACAAGCTCAGAGAAGAAGAAAAAACAAAACAAGAAGTGCTAAAATGAGCAATTATTAAGGAACCTGCCCCTAGCAAAAGCTGCATTCTAATCACTGGACAATTTATTGTTATTTATGATCTAAAGCATGGTGATTTATATCCCTTGTAATTTGTTATTCTACTGAGTGAAATGCTTGGTGTTTTTATTATTCATGGGCCTTTTAAAATCTTAGTTCTTTGCCGACCTCAATAATAGCAGCTAAGGCAGTAAGTTCCACAAGTTAATTACTGGTTGTGTGTAAAGCACCTTCCTTAAAATAATTGTATTTTACTTACATTTGCTTCCTAATTTGCTTGAGTGTCTCCTGTTCCTGCACTCTGAGTCTGGCTACTTCCTCTATAAGGTTCATTATTCTGCTTTAAATACATCTTCAGATATCATTGTTGGTTTGTCTCTTTGTCAGCTCTGAGCCCATGCATACCTTTGTGTGCAGTCTTTCTGTGACCATTAGTACCATGAGCACTGTCTCCATCAGCCTCCCTCTGGCAGGTTTTTACCAAAGGGCTCCAGGTTGCTAGATTGCTTTGCCCCAGCAAGGTGACCACCAGGGCATTGATAAACAACAACAAAAAAATCAGGAACTCTTACTGAATTCTCTTCCTATTTAGGAAGTTAGCCCCTGAGCAGGGCTTTTGGCTCAGCCATGCTTGCTCTGTTTGCCAGAAGCTGTCACAATGGGGAAATATATTGTCCCTGAACAAATCCTGCCTGACACTACAGACTGAATATAGTGCTTCCCTGGGCTTGCTCCCTCCCACAGCCCTCACCAGAGCCACTCCTCTCCCACTGCTTCCTCAGGCTCTCCCACTACCCCTCAAGCCAGGGGTCCTGTCTGCTTTCCCCCAAGGTGCAGCTGCCAGGGACAGAGGGCTGGTGCTGCACAGATCCAGAGCCAAAACTGCCTGTCCCTTCCCTGTCCCCTCCCTGTAGTTGCCCAGGGATCAAAGTAGGGATTGCTCAGGGCTGGGCCACAACTGGTGACTTCCCAGTCTTGTCCCAGGTTGGGCAAGATACAGGTTGCTGAGGTGAGAAGGCTAGGAGGATGGGGTATACTGTTTAAAGGAGCTGGAAGAAAGAGCCAAAATACCCTAGACCAAACAGTGGAATGGCTGTAGGAAGTGATACGATACCCACAGGCAGGGTGGAGGGACAGGAGAAGAGGCATGTGGTTATCCAGCTCTTCCTCAGTAGGGTCCCCTAGGATGAACCTGAGCTGAAAATTTGTATCAGGTTGGGCAAACCCCTTTTTGGACCATGTGATTTTTCCAGAGCCATGGGTCTGACAGGGCTTCCTGCAGTGCTGACTCAGCTTGGAAAGTGAACAGCAAACCACAGCAATCATGGCAGCACTGCCCAGTTAGCTGGCCCTTTCAGCAGCATCTGCTGGCCTTCAACCACCTTATAGCTTGTTTGAACAAACACCTGACAGTCATTTGGAGAACATCTGAGCTACTATGGAGGTGGGGACTAAGGCACCTGGGAGTAGGGGACCAATGTGTGCTGATCAGTGGGACTGCTGGTTAAAACAGATGACATCCTTCCAAACACAGTATCTGTACAGACCTGGGGAGATGCTGGTGAGAGACCTGTGTGTTTTATCCCTGGCCCCCACACAGCTGGGCACATAGGGCCTTCCACCTCTAGTGCTGGTATCCAGAATGTCAGTGACCAGATGAGGATGACTGCAGAGGCTTTCATTGATGGTTGTGTCCAGATAGGTTTGGCTGATACCATGGCTTGGTATCAAAGCCACAGTGATCTGGTGGGGTCAAAGTGCATATCCACTTCTGTTTTATAACCTGGCTGTGAGCTCCTGACCAGGGTCCTTATGGAGCGGTTGTTTGTGCCTCTGCCTCTTCCTCAGGCTGTTGAGAAATAATCCAGCTCTCTCTAGCTTTCTAAACTAAACTACAACTAGCTATGGAGCTAACAGCATATCCTTGTAAGAGGATCCAGCAAGTGGCTATGGACACTGGATCTTTGCAGCAGGTAGTGCTCCTTGTGCAGAGCTGCTTTGCAGAGTGATGAGCTGCTGCACTTCATCAACAAGTCGGGTGAGATGCAAGCTGCCAGGGCTTTGCTGGGATGGTGCAAGAGCTTATGGAAAAACCCACCGTGCTTCAGGAAGTCCTGTGCTATAACCAGCATGGCTAAGGATAGGGCACGATGAAGATATGTTAAAAAGCCTGCCTTGCAGATATGACTTACAAAGAATTGGTAAAGGATAGCTAGAAAAAGGCCAGGATATTTCTGGTAGTACAGAAGGGAAACAGCAAGTCTGGGGGTTCCACAGTTTTTCTTCTCCTGATACAATTACTTGTTCAGTGTTAGAAGAAAAGGACCCAAATTATCACACCGCTCCCTCCACTCAGAAAGAGCTCCTGCTTTAGCTTAGCCAGTACCATATGTATAATTTATGAAGTATAGTAGAGAGAGAAGTTCAGGCCATTGTGTTCAGGCCAGGCCAGGAAGGCTTTGCATGCTGACTCAGCAAAGGGTGCCTTTACTCTAGAAGAGGATTTGTCTACAACCAATAATTAAGATGTCATCTCCATTTGATATAGTAATCAACTTTGCAAATGCTGTACAGAGCAATTTTTCCTACAAATGGACTTCAATCCTATGAATGCAACTATGAGAAGCTTTTATAATACTCAGTGGAAGACAGAACCTATATAGCATGGAGGGTGACAGCACAGAGCCTTTTCCCATCTAAGAAGATACACAGAAATCTAAAAGAGATTCTGTACAGTGTGAGCAAGCCTGACCTTTCTCCAGACAGCAGCAACAAATTATCAAGCTGAAAAAAAAATAAAAAATAGAAGCAGTCCTTCTAAGGAGGAAAGTGAGCTCTGGAAAATGAGTAATTTAATGTTCTTTAATGTCTCCAGCCAAGCTTCATATCACTTGGAGCACGAAAGAGGAAAAAAAAAAAAAAGAAAAAAAAGAAAAGGAAAAAGAAAAGAACAAACCACCTTTAATTCCCATGAGGAGGTCACATAGTTTATTTATTATGTCCAAAGGCTTGCAGCCTGATGCAGGGGTTATAAAAACCAGTAGGGAGCATTGCCTCTGAAAATGATACATCTTTTCCCCTTCTGACAGGATTTTGCTTCTTTAATCAGATAAAATCATTTATTACATTCAGTATACTCAGAAGAAAAAGAGATGAGATTGTGTCTTTTATTCAGTTCCTCTAAGGCCTTAGAGAACCATAACAAAAAATCCAGTATACCTGCCTGCCTGTTTCTCTCAACTCATAAATGAAAAGAAAGCTGTTTATGTATTTCCTTTAAACTTTATCTTAGAAATTCAGTTTCTCTCTTTTTTTTTTTTAATCTTCCAGCTCAGACTTTCAGGTGTGTTTCTTGCTGTCTCACTTTATGTGAACACTGAGGACAAGGAGAAAGCCAACCACCTGTGTGCCCTGTAGCAGGAAAGCCTGTGGAGTACCACCCCCACTAGCAAAGTAATCATGCAGGTGAGCTAAAATGTGCCCAGCCCTTTGTTTATACACACTGGAATCCCAGCATTTCAGAGAGAACTTTTATTAAAAAAAATATGACCTTGCCACTTAGAGAAAATGGTAGAAAATTCTTCCAATCCACTTCATTAGTGTTTTCAGTAGTCATGAACAAGGTTATTATAAAACTACCTTACAGATCAAAAAAAATAAGCAACTCTTTTAGGACTTCTTCATACACTTTACGAGTAATAATGGAGAAAAAAACCCCAAACCTCTCTTGAGCAGAAGTTTCTATTGCAGACACATCAAAGTTTTAAAGCCTGGACTATTGTAATACAAGATGATCCTAAAAATTGCTTCAAAACAACAGCTTGTTAACCAGGCAGGTATTTACCTGTAAGGCTGAGCAGACAACAGAGCCCATTTGTGCTGCAATAGCTACCAGCTATTCTGCTGCTCTTCAGCTCCACGGCTGTAAGTAAGCTCTGATCTCAGTTGAGGGAGAAAACACCCCTTCAGTCTTGCTGCAGCAGCTGCCTGCCATAGGGAGAAGGTTTGAACTTGCAGAGGAGAGGCAGAGCCACACCTGGGAGCTCAGTGTGGTTGAAAATGAAGTAAATGAAAGTCAATGTTAAGCTCTTTTTTTTCATCTTGCAAGTTTTGTGTCATTTCTCCACCATTTCCAAAGGGTAGAAGGATAAACTGCCCATGAAAACACGTTGACAGAGATTAAACAAGAGAAGGAAGAATGAAATGGCCTTTCAGTGGCTATTAAGGCTCCAAACCTTAGTGCCAGAAAAGTGATGAAGTATGAAGGCAGTAACAGTACATATAGCTTGCAGCAGCAGGGTGAAAAGACTCTTTCCAGCTCTACATCCTCATGGGAGATTTTGCTTAAAGACACAAGCTAATGACAAACATATAGGCAAGACCTGGCAAAAGAGAATGGTGGCTCATAAACCATCCATATACAGCTGGAGCATAATGCAGGCTGTGATCTGAGGGCAAGATTTACACTATTAGGCAAGCTGATCTGTGAGGCAAACCAGTCACACTGGGGCTGTAATCGATCAGTTTGTGGTAGGGTAGGAGAAGGGAGGCCACAGGTCATGGAGAGCACTTGTGGTTGTTTCTTCACTAATTTCCAGCTACTGGGAATATGTTTAGGTGAGGCCAAGTATGAGCAAGTTTTTGCTGTGCCCCTTTGACTGTCTTCTGTCAAATAACCCCTTAGGACCATAATTATTCCAGAAACTAGCCCACATCCCAACTGGATCTGGGACTGTGTGTATAACCATAACAGGTGAATCCATTTGCTGAAGAAGAGTGAGAGCTGCTCTGAGGCCACTGCAGAAAGCCTCAGGAGGTACACTGCACAGGGCTGCTTTTGAAAGGTGGATCTCTATCATTCCTCTGTTTGTGGCTCCTCCTCCCCTTCATAAATTTGCTCGAGTATCAGAAAAGTCCCTCTAGGAAGCCTGAACCATCCAGGCAGTTGGAAAGATCTGCTGCCTCTGGGAGGATGAAAGACAGGGTCATACAGTTTTTTCCAGAAGCCAGGGTTATCCTGGCAGCTGAACTAGTTGCTTGCCAGGAAGAGCAGAAGCTAGAGAAGTTTTCTAAGGAAAAACTCAGCCTTTGGCTTAAAAAGTGTGGTGAAGGATCNAGAACCATAACAAAAAATCCAGTATACCTGCCTGCCTGTTTCTCTCAACTCATAAATGAAAAGAAAGCTGTTTATGTATTTCCTTTAAACTTTATCTTAGAAATTCAGTTTCTCTCTTTTTTTTTTTTAATCTTCCAGCTCAGACTTTCAGGTGTGTTTCTTGCTGTCTCACTTTATGTGAACACTGAGGACAAGGAGAAAGCCAACCACCTGTGTGCCCTGTAGCAGGAAAGCCTGTGGAGTACCACCCCCACTAGCAAAGTAATCATGCAGGTGAGCTAAAATGTGCCCAGCCCTTTGTTTATACACACTGGAATCCCAGCATTTCAGAGAGAACTTTTATTAAAAAAAATATGACCTTGCCACTTAGAGAAAATGGTAGAAAATTCTTCCAATCCACTTCATTAGTGTTTTCAGTAGTCATGAACAAGGTTATTATAAAACTACCTTACAGATCAAAAAAAATAAGCAACTCTTTTAGGACTTCTTCATACACTTTACGAGTAATAATGGAGAAAAAAACCCCAAACCTCTCTTGAGCAGAAGTTTCTATTGCAGACACATCAAAGTTTTAAAGCCTGGACTATTGTAATACAAGATGATCCTAAAAATTGCTTCAAAACAACAGCTTGTTAACCAGGCAGGTATTTACCTGTAAGGCTGAGCAGACAACAGAGCCCATTTGTGCTGCAATAGCTACCAGCTATTCTGCTGCTCTTCAGCTCCACGGCTGTAAGTAAGCTCTGATCTCAGTTGAGGGAGAAAACACCCCTTCAGTCTTGCTGCAGCAGCTGCCTGCCATAGGGAGAAGGTTTGAACTTGCAGAGGAGAGGCAGAGCCACACCTGGGAGCTCAGTGTGGTTGAAAATGAAGTAAATGAAAGTCAATGTTAAGCTCTTTTTTTTCATCTTGCAAGTTTTGTGTCATTTCTCCACCATTTCCAAAGGGTAGAAGGATAAACTGCCCATGAAAACACGTTGACAGAGATTAAACAAGAGAAGGAAGAATGAAATGGCCTTTCAGTGGCTATTAAGGCTCCAAACCTTAGTGCCAGAAAAGTGATGAAGTATGAAGGCAGTAACAGTACATATAGCTTGCAGCAGCAGGGTGAAAAGACTCTTTCCAGCTCTACATCCTCATGGGAGATTTTGCTTAAAGACACAAGCTAATGACAAACATATAGGCAAGACCTGGCAAAAGAGAATGGTGGCTCATAAACCATCCATATACAGCTGGAGCATAATGCAGGCTGTGATCTGAGGGCAAGATTTACACTATTAGGCAAGCTGATCTGTGAGGCAAACCAGTCACACTGGGGCTGTAATCGATCAGTTTGTGGTAGGGTAGGAGAAGGGAGGCCACAGGTCATGGAGAGCACTTGTGGTTGTTTCTTCACTAATTTCCAGCTACTGGGAATATGTTTAGGTGAGGCCAAGTATGAGCAAGTTTTTGCTGTGCCCCTTTGACTGTCTTCTGTCAAATAACCCCTTAGGACCATAATTATTCCAGAAACTAGCCCACATCCCAACTGGATCTGGGACTGTGTGTATAACCATAACAGGTGAATCCATTTGCTGAAGAAGAGTGAGAGCTGCTCTGAGGCCACTGCAGAAAGCCTCAGGAGGTACACTGCACAGGGCTGCTTTTGAAAGGTGGATCTCTATCATTCCTCTGTTTGTGGCTCCTCCTCCCCTTCATAAATTTGCTCGAGTATCAGAAAAGTCCCTCTAGGAAGCCTGAACCATCCAGG
This sequence comes from Ceyx cyanopectus, assembly GCA_013401355.1. Classification (NCBI taxonomy): domain Eukaryota; kingdom Metazoa; phylum Chordata; class Aves; order Coraciiformes; family Alcedinidae; genus Ceyx; species Ceyx cyanopectus. Next base: position 28,592 of record VYZU01059687.1, read on the forward strand.
CAGTTGGAAAGATCTGCTGCCTCTGGGAGGATGAAAGACAGGGTCATACAGTTTTTTCCAGAAGCCAGGGTTATCCTGGCAGCTGAACTAGTTGCTTGCCAGGAAGAGCAGAAGCTAGAGAAGTTTTCTAAGGAAAAACTCAGCCTTTGGCTTAAAAAGTGTGGTGAAGGATCCAGGGATGAAGATGGGCTGGGAGTCAAGATCTGAAGACAAAGTATTTTTTGATGCTTGAGCAGAGGACAGAGGGTAGCAGTAGACTCTCCCCAGTTATGGAGAGGGAGCCTGGAAGTGGTGAGCACAGAGTAACAACACACCACTCAGATGTTGCTAATGCTTCTGCATGAGCCTGGGGTCTCTGAACACAGAAGGGTTTCAGCTGACATGGAGCTGGGTGTGTGTTCTGGAGATTTTCAAATGAGGATTTAATAGGCCTCTCCTGCATATCAGTGCTTCTGAGAGCTCAGGGTTCAGATAAGCACTGCAGAGGATGCATATTTAAACCAATATAGAGAGGACTCTTATTTTTTTCATCCATCAGTTCACAGCTTTCCTTTATAACCTCCTCAGAAGGTATGACTCCTGCTTCTCTGTGTGCATGTGTAATGTCTTCCCTATTCCATCTGGGTTGTGATTAATTTAGATGTCAGGCAGTCAATATAACTCATTCTACATATTTATTTCAATTCCTAGATACGTCATGTGCACAGGGTTGTTCAGGAACATGTCTGTCAGCCTATCTTCTTTCAGCAGCTTAGAGAGGAAAAAGCAGTAGGAAAGAATATGCAGTGTTTTGAATTGTTGTAATTCTTAACTCTGAACTCTATGGACATTTTTTTTCTTAATTCATCTTGAACTTATGGAATTAAAAAAAAAACCCTATAATTAGAGGATTTTTGTTTCTTTTTTGCTTTCAACCATAAAAAGATAATTGGAGGGGGAAACAATCTACTGCTCTCAGGAATAATCTTCAGCATGAGCCAGTGATTGCTCTGTGGTCCGTTGACCACCATGGTCTGGCTGTTCTGGCTGTGAGGAGCCATGAAATTCTGAAAATCTCTGACATCTTCCCCAAGCAGACACCATGAGAAGCATCCCAACTGCCAAGGTCTGCTCTTGCTTCCAGCATCACAGCTGAAAACAGGGCTGCCGGTGAGGTGGTGGGAACAAAGCTCATCATGCCACAGCTCAGTGCTATGCCAGCTGGTGCCTAGAATAACTTAACATGATAGAAGGGACAAGCAACCTGCCCAGAAGACCACAACTAGCCCCAGCTGGACTGTTAGTGAATGAGCTTACTTGGGTTAAAGTTATTTTGAGGTTACAGTCAGTAATCCCCCACCAGTAGTTAACTTCTTTGTGATCCCCTGTCTTCCTAAAAGATCCTGTATGGGTTATCACAGCAGAGAGAGAAGCAGCTTTGGGCATCAAAGAAGACTTAACTAGCTGGGCAAAATTTACTGTGGGTACCAGGAAGCAAGGCATGACACTTCTGCTAGTGTTACCCATTCTGCCTGCTTTAATCATATACTTGTGCAGCAATTCTATGCCTAAACTGTCACTGCTGAGAATGGACCTGGTATTGCCTGGGTTATTGTAGTCCAAGGTAACGTTTTTAGCCATTTGTGTTCTCGCACAAGACCCCCATGGGCTTCAAAAATCTTTTCTGTAAGCTTAGAGATTTTGCCTTTTTCTAAGTTTTAGAGTTTGGTTATCTGGGCCTATCTTGATTTATAGGTGACCTTCTTGTTTTGCTAAATGCTTAAGATGATATGAGAATATATTGTACTTTGCCTGCTAAATTTTTGTCTCACTCTTTTCTTTAGGATTGTAATGAAGTCTTGCTTTTGCTTGTGCTAAAGCTAATAAAAGTAGCATTTACTTAGATATTCCTGTGCCCTATGCATTTATATGAGCACTTGCTGAGATCTGGCAGTAAAGAAAATTTAGCACCTTTAATCAACAAAGTGCCTCACAAACATTACCCACAACACCTTTATGAGTCAGCAACCACCATAAATATTTGCAGTTTCACATCCAGGGACGCTAGCATAGATGAGCTAAATTAATTGCCTTCTTGTTATGATAGCTATATGTTAGGAGGATAACAATTCCTGCCCAAGACTTGGACCTCCCCACTGCTGAACAAATGCACAGCAGTTCAGATACCTCCTTTCTTTGCCAGGTTTTATAGAATCACAGAATTTATTTCTTTTGAAATAGATGGGATACGGGAGGCCAGTAGAGGGAATGTCCTGTACAAAGAAAGGACTGGAACCCGGGGTATGCAATAATGAAGTGACTTGCCCAGGGTCACACAGGAAGTCTGTGAGGAGGCAAAAATGTAACCCAGGCTTACTGGGTCTTGGAACCATCCTCTGTTCCAAAGAGGGAATCACAGCCAGAAACTGCTCAGAAACCAGGAGGTTTTAGCTCCTGGTCACATACTGAGATTGTGATTTTTTTTTTTTCCTTTGGGTGGTTGTTCCAGCATCCCAACAATTGTCCCATGGGTGTCTGGGACATTGGCCTGCTACCTGCTCAGCAAAACACAGCTAAACCTAGGAAAGGACTGACAGAGGAGCTCCTTACTGCAGGACACAATACCACAGGGGAGGTCCATCTCACCTGGTCTGGAACCACTGATACACAGCTCACTGGCAAGTCTTTGCCCTCTGTGGGTCACCTATTTCCTCTTCAACATGAACCAGTTACATATGTTCTGTGATAAAGTCTTTATCTATTTCTTTCTTTGACCACACTGGCCACCCCGACTTTGCAAAAATGAGATGAAATACCACACAGGGACCTAATGATTTAAATATGAGACTTCACATTTCACCTTGAAATTCAGATGATCTTATTAAAGTGTGGGGGAAAGCAGACAGAAATACAGCCTTTTGTGTTTGGTTGGGTACATGTATTATTTATGACATAGAATGAACAACTGATTGCCTTGAATTTTGATATGTGAGGCAAATGAAGAAACGTTACCTCCTTACATACAATGCTACATAAAAGTGGTTTCTTTGAGCCTCTGATGTGGGAAGTTTGATTATGGCACATTTCATGTTTCAGCTGCAGCTGAAAGGGAAGTAGGCAGAGCTGATTTAACAAGGAGGACCAGCAGTCATCTGTGGGGCAAATTCCATTATATTTAACAGTACAGTACCAGAGCTATATCTGCCCAGCACTTGTCAATTAAAACTCCATGTAATGGAAGCATGGTTACTGACAGAGCAGTGACCTTCACCACTGCAACTCAGCTTAAAGGAACACAGAGCTCTGCAGCTGAGTAATAGACTCATGTCTGCTGAAGACTTCAGTCATAAAAATCAAGCCCCTTCTCTGACTTAGCGATTTTCTCATAATGGCCATCATAACAACAGGTGAATTAATCTCTTTTTCACACTGCCAAAGCAACCTCTAAATTATTAAAGGCAAAGAAAGGAAAACTGTCGATTTGTATATAATGGGAAGGACTTGGGTCATCAGCTTGTATACTCTATCAATAACACCATAAGTAATCACACTGGCAGCAGCTTTTTAGAAATAATTTCTACCCCATTCTTCAAGTTACCTTTCTTATCACATAAATGGAGAGAGAGACTCCATTTTTTTAGTGCAACTAGAGGCTTTGAGACAATGTCCTCTTCCCTCCCCTCCCACAGGAGTCCTGACAGCAGGAGCTTGACTATTTTCCAGCCTCTGCTATGCACAGTTCACCTCATTTTCCTGTTACGTATACTGACCTGCTGAGTGTTGTCTATCTTCCTCGTGTGTTTATGCACAGCAGATAAAAAAGGACAGAGCACCCACACGGATAGACTCGCACATACGTACTCTAGTGATACAAGCTTAAATATAGCTAGTTTGCAAGGGATTTTAAGGTGAAAAGCTTCATGTAAGTGCTGACTATCCTTAAAAGTTGTATAACTTTTTTTTTTTTTTTGTGTTGCATATACTGTCTGTAAGTGATGACAACTGAATAGGCTATTCTCTATACCTTGTGCTGAGGTGAACTGCAGATACTTATGTGTAAGCCAGGGAAGAATGCTCATGTCCAAAGCAGCGAGATACTCAGTGACACCTTTCTGCTACCAAGGCTGTATTCTTCTTCTGTAAAATGAATTTAGGCAGACATTTTAAAAGTAACTCTTCCTGCTGTGTTACAAAACATTACCTTTATTTCTGTCCACTTCTTCTAGACACCAGCAAAACCATTGCCAGTCAATGTCAGATACATGGACTATTTCACTGGCCAGCAAATGAAAGCATCCCTCTTCTTCCACCAGATTTTAATAGCCTGATTTAGTGGAATAATCTGAACAATCTCATGGACTTTCTGCAGCCTTTTGGCACAGTGAGGCACTGGCCACCATGAGGGTTTTTCTACACAGAAGGTGTACCACTGTGAAGACCTGGCTGCACACAAAATTTTAACTATACTGGTATAGTAAAAAATGCTATAATTTCCCTAGGGTAAAAACAGACTAGTATAAAGATGCTTATTTATGCTGAAATTTCTATTTCCATATAAGCAGGCAAATAAGCTGTGCTGGTGTACAGCACAATTGTGCCAGTACAACAGTGTCCCCAACTAGTGGTTTTACTGGTTTATCTGTTTCAGCAGAAATTATCACACCTCTAATGAAGATAGTTTACCAGTACAAAACCTGTGAGTTGACCAGGCCTAAGCAAAAACTTTAAAGACAAGCTCCTTTTTTCCCCCCTTCAATGCTATAAAAAGCTATTAAGTAATCTGGCTGGATATTTTTTGAGCACTGGTTTGGACTATATTTCAGTGCTCACTGGGTCATACACTCCAAGGTGTGACATGCAGGACAGTTTCTTGGTGTGATGATGATGCTCACAGGGAATACTGTATTTTAATACTTCTTAATCTGGTTCTTTTCCATTTGAAGCAGCAAGTAACTCCCTGTGTGGATATTTTAGTGTGGACAGGGGCTGAGCAAGAAGTCATCCCCACAAGTGCTGCACTGACACAACCTCCCTTCCCCTGGACCTGCTGCCTTTGGAGCTGGTTTGGGTTTCCCTGCCTGGGCCCACAACACAGCTGGGGGGGGATAAGGTGGGAATGGATGATGCCAACAGTTGTACCCACACCACACAGACAAAGTTGCTTCAGAACTCAGGCAGACCAAACCACACGGCGGAAGCTTTTCCCTTAAAAACAGAAAAATGCAATCCTCATCATACTGGAGACTGATCTTGCAATTTTGTGAGTCTGACTCACGATTCTTCATCTCTGATAATTCTGCCTCACACACTTAAAATAAAATCTGCTCCTAGGCACAGATCAGGTAGAGCTGGGATGTATTTCTTACAAAACCAGGTTTACACATTCCATTTGATATTTCAGTCAGGCGCCAGTGCTAGACTGGTTTGGTGTTGTGGAGAATGCTACTTGCTCTTAGGAGCAAGCTTTCCCTTGGAAAGTTAACCGGGAAAGTGAACCTCTGTTTTTCTAATGCAACCTCTGATAATAGGTGACAATTTTCTGTCCTGGGCATAGGAGGCAAATGTGCATTATTCCCATTTTTGGTAATGTGGAAAATTTTCTTCTGGTTAAAATAAAAGGTACACAAAGGGACCTGGTTAAAATTAATTTAACACCGCACCCTCAGTAATGTAACATAAGATCAGCATCCCAAGAAAAAGAAGAAACCCTCACCTTTTGTTCCCAGTTTTGGGAACACGCAGCACATTATTACCCTGTGTTGGGCTCTGTGCATTCTGTTAGCGCCAGGAAAAACACTCTGGAAGTGAGGTACCACATCTTGCTGGAGACCACACAAAGCCACAGACCTAGGAACAGCTCTTCTGATTCAATGTGGAAAACAAACCCCAAAACAGAATGGGGGGGAAATGATGACAAGTACAGGCTGTCCCCAAGCCCTTTGCTTGTGCAATTACTGCACTCACCAAGTTTTGACTTTAGAATCTGGATTAAAATCCTCAAGTCTTTCCACTGTGAAAAGTAGGGTGAGAGCCTGTGCTGATGTAAGGTTTTTCCTTAAGAACAGGACTTCTGCTGTGCCAGGTCACTTGTTGGGAATTTTATTAGCCTGAAATAGTCTCTGTTGCCTCCTGAGTCCCTGTGTAACACAAGATCTACTCTTTGCAATTTGTGTCCAATGACTTAGAATGTGCAAATGATTTCTAATGATCTGTGCTCCCTCCGCATGGAGCTGCCTGCCTGAGCTGTCATCCCATGTTTACCCCGGGGATAATGGAAAGCTCCTTGTTAAATTGCTCAGGCACTGCCCAAGTGGCAATATCAGGAACTTTTCCTCTCAGGTCTTCTCTTTGGGATAGTGGTCAGTATAACCATAGGTGGGCAGAAAGCTGTAATGGATATTTATATCTATCTATATCTGTTTTAAATTTAGCAGCTGGATTCCAACTCCCTCTTGTATTATGCATTGTATCTATAACTAGACACATCTCCAACAAACACAATCAAAGGAATCAAATAATCAGTCAGAATGTTAGGGGTTGGAAAGGACCTCCAAGGATCATCAAGTCCAACCACCCTGCCAGAGAAGGATAAAACTAGAGCAGACTAGATCTGGATGCAGAAATGCATCCAGACAGGTCTTGAAAGTCTCCAGAGAAGGAGACTCCACAACCTCTCTGGGAAGTCTATTCCTGTGCTCTACAACTCCTGAGTAAAGAAGTTCTTCCTCATGTTGAGGTGGAACGCTCTGTACTGCAGCTTGAATCCATGGCCCCTCATCCTTCACAATGCACAAGTGAAAAGAAGTTGATCCTGCCTTCTTATCTAATTTCATAGTTCATGCATTTGGGAAAACAAATAAAAACACAAGGGTACACAGAAGTGCCAGCAGAACAGCTGCTTTCCTTGCCTCTCTAAATGCACAATACCAAACACAGCAGGGCTTGGGAGCTCAATTAAGGCTTGTATTTACAAATAATAAGTAAATAGTAATATAAATGGAAGGTATTTTGCCTGCTCAGCATACTGTTGCTGCAGAAGATTAACCCATTCCAAAAGTCCATTGTCTTCTTGACCACTTTGATGCCAGGACAACATGAATAAAACATGCTACTCATTAATTTTAAAAAGCATTTGCATAAAATATATTGCTATATTTTACTACATTTTCCTGTTATGCAAGCCCACCTTTATGTGGTAAGATTTATTGCCAGCTAAGATTTATTGACTTATTTCAGCATGGAAATGACTATTAAGATTGACCTGTCAGCAGTTTTTAATTTAATTGCTCTTTGATCCCTCAGCATTGAACATATTTGCATTTTCAACTAAGCATCTTTTGGCAACACTTGTAGAATATGGCAGAAGCAGTAGTTGAGATGCAGAGTCCTAAGGAAACCCGTGGGCTTCTCAATTTCTGGATGTGTCCTAGTGATGAATTATTGCAGCTTTTAAATCTCAGTGTAACCTTACATTTGTATTTTTGGATGGCAATAATACTGCTCTTTGTTTTAATTCCCTAACCTTTTCATTCTGCTCTCAGCATAAAAGAGGTAGAATCTCAAAGCAACAATTTCCAACCTGAAACCAAAACAAGATGTATCTAAATCTGTCTTTATTTCGTGTGCGCTCCCTGCCAACATAGTGCACAGGCTTCATCCACAGCGTAGGGTATGAAACCTGTGGCCACTTCACATGGAAATGTCTTAGTTTGCTCCTTAATACAAAGCCAAGGTCTATGAGGATGGATTATTTCCATGTAATTTATATGAAAAAATATTGCACAGTATCCTTTTCCGTGGGGAAAATGAGCAATGATATGCAACCTAGTGCAAAAATGACTACTTGGAAAGTGGGTGGGATGATCAGGACTATAAATGAAAATCACAAAGGGGAACTTTCCTCTTCTGGAATGAAAGACCTGCTCTGATTACCAGTTTGAGATCTGCTCCGATTCCCAGTTTGAAACCTGCTCTGATGCCCAGGTTGAACATGGCAAAATTCTCTCTAAAGATGGATCCATAGAGTAAAACTAGCAAGCTTTAACTTGTGTAACTGGGCTTAGCAGAAAACTTTACATGAACACTGGCCCCAGCAGCAGTAAAGCAGTAATTTTATGCAACACAGAACGTTTGATAAATTATTCATCAACATACAAAAATATAACTCTGCACTGCTGCAGCACTGGCTATCTGAAACTTGCCTCTGACAGTTCCTTCCATAAGCTGGAAAGATTGGAAGGTAAGCAGTGTGGTAAACAAATGAGGGGGACACGCAGTGTGCAGGCAGCCAAATCACTGCTCTGTGTGTGGTGGTGGCTGGAGAGGGAACACACCCTCCTGATCTGTCACCATGGCTGACCATGGGACTGAAGGCTGCATTTTATCACCTAAGGGACTACAGTGGGAACAGTTGAGTCTGGTCTTGATCATGTGAACTGACCTCACAGCTGTATTAGAAGAGATACTTGCAATTTCAGGATCTCTTTGGTGACTTCCAAAATGCAGATGATCAGCAGTTTTGGTGGACCCATGGCTTACTGAGGTGCCTCCTGTACATTGTTTGCATGGTCAGGTGTTGCTGTGGAATGGAGGACTGCAGCTCTTAGTGCTTCACTCCTAGGTTTGTTAGAGGGCAGGCAGATCCATTTCTCTCTTCATGTACCAACACCACTGGTTTAAGAANGTGCCTTTACAAACAGATGTCTTGAAAGAGATTTTAAGTTTCTTGGATAAAAATATAAAAGCTAAGCAAGCTAATCCCTCCCATAAATTAAGTGTACATCTGTAGTAAACTGAATGAAAGTAAAAATATTTTAACTGCTTTCCTATATTTCCTAAGAGACAGAGATTTGTTAAATGGGATATATGAAGTATTCCTGTTTGGATAACAGAATTATTTCTGCTAGAAGAAAAAACATACTTCGTAATCTAATCATATGGTGCACCTACTTAAGAGTCATTGCATAGAAAAATAGATTAAAGTTACTATTTACTTAAGAAATAATTGAGATTTTGCTTCCATCAACTCAACACCATCTCCTTCTTCAGGCTGCAGTGGAAGTCCAGCAAGGAGAGAGACCACTGCCTCCATACTCGCTTGGTCCAGGTCTCTGAAAAATAACATTTTAAGCAGCTGTGAACCAGTTCAGCAGAATTTGTCCCTCTTTTCCAACTAGCACCAAGTCCCTTTTCCTCAGAGAGGCACCTGCAGGAGAGACAAGCCAGCAAATATGTGGGCACCACAAGGCACCCAGACACCATGAGCGACTTCAACAAGTGTGTAAGAATATTCCTTCTTACCTTGTCAAGCATTTCACATCCTCATCTGTTGCTTGGTTAGATGTTCCCATAACCCAGTCAGTCAAATACTCCACCATTTTGTTCCTGTTACATATAGATATATTGCTTTAGCTTTGGGTTTTTTGTGTGTTTTCTTTTTAAATAGCCCTTCCCTCAAACACTGCTGGCATCATTTTTATCATTACAAATTCAATATAAGAACTATTTGAAGCACCACACACTGAAGAGTAACTAAACTAATGTTATTATAGCAAGTAATACCCTAGTCTGTATATCACACAAAACAGCAACAAAAGCTAAATAAAACCAACCAACCAACCAAATCTTTTTGCTCTTAGAAATGTTCATCCATCTTGGCATACTCCGATGAACAACCATGGGAATTCCAATACATGGCAACTTTCTCCAGCCAAATGGAGGCATCAGCAATGAATCAAATTCCACACCTTAGTCAGCAACATCAAGAAAAGCAGTCTGGAATGATGTTGCACCAAATCCAGGTGAACATTACTGAAAAGGCAGGCATTTATTTGTTTCATTTTACCTTTAAAAAAGGAACTCTTCCATTGCAAAGAAAAATTTCTTCAAGTGGGGAAATGCAACTCTTATGGTAGCTATAGCAAGGGTGCTACAAATGGACAAAGAGTAGGAATAGTCTCACAAATCATAGCAGAAGTCTTGGAGGCAAAGCACACTGGTACATATAATGAACAGGTAACTCAACAGAGTATTAGAGATGAATAAAGAAANAAGCAGTAATTTTATGCAACACAGAACGTTTGATAAATTATTCATCAACATACAAAAATATAACTCTGCACTGCTGCAGCACTGGCTATCTGAAACTTGCCTCTGACAGTTCCTTCCATAAGCTGGAAAGATTGGAAGGTAAGCAGTGTGGTAAACAAATGAGGGGGACACGCAGTGTGCAGGCAGCCAAATCACTGCTCTGTGTGTGGTGGTGGCTGGAGAGGGAACACACCCTCCTGATCTGTCACCATGGCTGACCATGGGACTGAAGGCTGCATTTTATCACCTAAGGGACTACAGTGGGAACAGTTGAGTCTGGTCTTGATCATGTGAACTGACCTCACAGCTGTATTAGAAGAGATACTTGCAATTTCAGGATCTCTTTGGTGACTTCCAAAATGCAGATGATCAGCAGTTTTGGTGGACCCATGGCTTACTGAGGTGCCTCCTGTACATTGTTTGCATGGTCAGGTGTTGCTGTGGAATGGAGGACTGCAGCTCTTAGTGCTTCACTCCTAGGTTTGTTAGAGGGCAGGCAGATCCATTTCTCTCTTCATGTACCAACACCACTGGTTTAAGAAGGAGATGAAGCTGCACGGGATACTGGGTACTGCAGTTGAGCAATGGCTGAATCAGATTCATCCTCTACTCTCATTCACTTGCAGAACCTCTGCTCATCGCTGCAGCAGAAGCACTCAGTTTGCCATTTCAAGTACTACTGACATCAAATCACATTTTGGTAATAAACCAAGGGGAAAAAAAAAATAAATTTGACACAAGCAATTAGTAGTGCAACCCAAACCAGAATTCTCAAGCTGTGACCTGCTTTCTCATGCCGAGCACTGCAAGGGACAGACCCCAGCACTCTAACAGAAACTCCTCTGTTGAAAGCATGAAATGAGACAAAGGACACCCGTGCATCTTTGCACTGTGTTTGCTTTGTTCCTATTGCAGTAAACACAGGTTATGATGTAGAAGATGTAGGAGATAATGATGTTCCACAGTCTTATTCTTTTTGGAAGGTTTCCTTTTTAATCTCCTGAATTGCAAACTAGACGGTGTTTGTCTATGAATAATGTCTTCTTTCAGTCTGATTTTTAACTGCAACACCACTTTGCTTTGTTTGAAGAAAACCTTAAGGGCTTTGAGCATCATAATGACCTCAGAAAAGAGACACAGCATGTACATGTTTTTATCAGTCTATAGACAAAAAGTAAAGAAAAAAAAAAACAAAAGGAAAGGAAAAAACTGGATCCAGCATTATCTGGAGCTGGATTTGACACTGCTCCCAGCAGCAACTGTGTATAGCTGTTGTGACTACATTAAAATGGTCCCAAACTTTCTGAAATCTCCTGTTTTACGGGACAAAAAAGGCTAATGATACAAATGGAAAAGGATCTCATGGTAGAGACACTTTTTTTTACTATTTCTGACTTCCTGAAACAATGAAGGAGACTGTGTGTGTGCATGTGCTCCTGTACTTATGAAGTGAGTGATGAGAGGCAACAGACAACAGAAGCAAGCTTGTTCTTAAATGCCTTAAGTGTGAAAAACAAAGTATTCCTGTTAACATAGTTCTACTTTATCTCTCCTTTTAAAAAGTCTTCAATACTGCAACAAAGCAGAAAACTGTCTAAACAAGAACAAAAAATCCTCAAATTGGTAGACAATCACAGGAGTGGGTGACATTTTATCATGTAGTCTGTTAGTACTTAACCAAATTATATTTATTTTACAGATACTTAATATAATAACAAAAAAAACCAACAAAAACCAAACAAAACCAACCAACCAACCAAATCTTTTTGCTCTTAGAAATGTTCATCCATCTTGGCATACTCCGATGAACAACCATGGGAATTCCAATACATGGCAACTTTCTCCAGCCAAATGGAGGCATCAGCAATGAATCAAATTCCACACCTTAGTCAGCAACATCAAGAAAAGCAGTCTGGAATGATGTTGCACCAAATCCAGGTGAACATTACTGAAAAGGCAGGCATTTATTTGTTTCATTTTACCTTTAAAAAAGGAACTCTTCCATTGCAAAGAAAAATTTCTTCAAGTGGGGAAATGCAACTCTTATGGTAGCTATAGCAAGGGTGCTACAAATGGACAAAGAGTAGGAATAGTCTCACAAATCATAGCAGAAGTCTTGGAGGCAAAGCACACTGGTACATATAATGAACAGGTAACTCAACAGAGTATTAGAGATGAATAAAGAAACAGCACAAAAATAAATAATCTAAATAAAAGTTGCTAATAAACTGTTTTAGAAGACAAGTATTTTTTCACACTGCACCAGCAAAACATATTCGTGAATATTTCATTCAAACAAATGGAGTCAAATCAAGAATTGTCCATGTCTTTGCCTTCAAATTAAACCACATGCTTAATAATACTAAGCAGCACTGAACAACAGAACTGCTTCTTTCTTTACTAGAGATGTTAGAGGGAGAACATGGCACACTATTTGAGATGGTATCTTCCATTGTTTCATAGATGCATCTCTTCTTCTCTTCCTTTTTCCTACAAGCTGATGAAGTGCCAATTTTTGGTTGTGGTAAATGTAGCATAAATTATGTAAATCACTTGTATGAGTTGAGGATGTCAAATCCTGCCACATTCAAAACTCTGTAGACTGAGATGCATGCCAAAAGGTCTTTTGGTCCAATACTTTGCATGTTAATCAGGTTGTGTGTACAAGAAAAAAGAACATATAATATTAAGTCCCATAAGTCAAATAGCTCATGCAGGTAGCCAATAGTATTTAAAACTAAATATCTAATCAGAGAAATCTAAAGCTG
>VYZU01059688.1:9169-41383 GCA_013401355.1 Ceyx cyanopectus
ACCTCCTCTTCAGCTTAGACTGGAATAAAATACCAGCTATCCTGAGCAATACCAAAGCTGATACAACTTTTAATTTTTTAATAAAAAAGCACAATGCTATTCCCCTCCTCAAAAAAAAAAATAATTTCAAGTTATGAAGTGGATATCAAGCTAAAAGGTGATTAAATTTATATAGTACTATACACTAACTTCTCTGATTTACACTGATAACATAATGCAGTGCAAAATCTCTCTCTTTTCAGTGCATTCAAGATTAATTTTATATTGAGGGGGACTTCAGTGTCATAGAAAACATGGTCACACCAGAATATTAACCTGAGATGCTAGGTTCTGAATCCTCCCAAAGTCTGTACCAACATTTCAGACAAGATCTGAGCGTTGCATTCCTCTCACTTCTGTTTGATCCTATTGGTTGAAGAGAGACTCAGCTGTACTTTTTTTTTCCTAAATGATCTAATACAAATAAGTACAAAAATTCAGTTACAATAACTGTACATAACAAACCTGGGTGCCTTTAAACTGCAGTCTGTAAAAACAATGAATGTGTGTTTTCTAGAGTAAAAATCCTGACTGTAAAAAGCATATTTCTTTAAAAAATAATAATTCATCAAGATAAAATGGAATTATCCATACATTGTACATATTCCACCTTCTTTAAATTCAATAATTACACAATAGCAGATGTTCTCTTGCTAATGAGCAAACAAATCTGCAGGTGAGGCAAATGAATCCTTATCTTTTTGGGGACTATGCAACTGATTCTCTCTAAATAGAATAATAATAACATATGTTTTTAAAGATGGGCAGACAGCAATTTTCTGATTTCACCCAGCCAGGGTCAACCCACAATAAAATGAAGGAATATTTTGCAGTTTGAAGTTGCAGGGGAGGGAGCAGTGGCACATGGGAAGGCTGTGAGGACACTGCTCCCTTCCCTGCTGGCAGGAGGAACAGGGAAAAGAAGAGCAAAGGTAAATTCATGGCTGCNTCGAGCATTCATGCAGATGGGTTTTTATTCAGCATATTTTTGACTATTCTTAAAAATACAGTCCCACAGTCACAACCTGGCTCAGCTCATGGGCAGACACAGGATTGAATTAGCACTACTGCTTTTGGGAAACAAATGTAACTTTAATGTTGACATCCTATTTATCCCCTGTTGAGAAATAAAGTATTTTGTGTATTGAAATGATAAATTATAACCGTTAAACAAAAATGTAATGCATTTGTTACAGCCACTGAGTAGACAAATTACCATTATGCTGTGCAAGTAATACTTCACAAACCCATTTGTCACACTGCAGAGGTGTCATGTGCAATCTGATTCACCCTGCTTAATGTATGAAATCAAACCTGGATTTTCCTCACAGATACAAAACAGAAACAACTAGCTTACATGACAGAAACAGGGATAAATACTTAATTTTCCTGAAAAAGCATAATTCTTAAAAAATTCAGCATCTTTTGTGCATTTGCAAAAAAAAAGAAATCATCTAGGATTACACTGTATTTTAAGTGTACTGAAATATTCTACACATCACACAAATCACAATTACTATATGACACTTAGAATTCAATTGAACTATCTATACCAATCCAGCAGAAATCAGCAAAAATCTCTCCCTAAGTAGGTATTTGTTATGGTTTAGGGTCAGGGCAGCACCTTAGACCTAAAAAGGAAATTTTTATGTTTCTTTTTTGTACATCAGGCTTAGATTTGGAGTCCTGGTAAGCTCCCCTTTCCATAACTCATTTGTCCTGACAACACTTGAAAGAAAAAAGAAAAAGAAAGAAAAAATGGGTGAGAGGAAAAAAAAAAATCTTAATGTTTTGGGGTCATATTTTTTTCTAAGTTTTATAGCTTATAGAACAGGTATTTTTAGCCTGTGTAAAACTGAATAAGCAAAGATTTCAGCATGTCATTTCTGTCTTTCAGCTGTTGTGCCCCTCTGCAAAGGAGATGTTCAGTGGCAGGAGGTGCACTGGCAGTGGCTCCAGTCTCCAGTGGCACCCACAGTTAGTAATTTATTAACACCAAATCTGACACAAGGAAGATGGAACTATTGTCACCTTACATTTCATTACTTCCTGTCTTGATTTCTCCAAAGCCACTTCATGAATATATCAAGGCTGTAAAAGGAGTTTAATTTGCCAGTCAGCAGCCTTCTCTGTTTACTGCCTTTTCAGAGCCCAGTGGAGGTGCCAGTTGGAATCTCAACACCAAAACACAGCAGCTAAAATGGATTTTAACCCCATCCCTTCACAGTGGAGTCCTTCAAGGGAGACCTCCTCTTCAGCTTAGACTGGAATAAAATACCAGCTATCCTGAGCAATACCAAAGCTGATACAACTTTTAATTTTTTAATAAAAAAGCACAATGCTATTCCCCTCCTCAAAAAAAAAAATAATTTCAAGTTATGAAGTGGATATCAAGCTAAAAGGTGATTAAATTTATATAGTACTATACACTAACTTCTCTGATTTACACTGATAACATAATGCAGTGCAAAATCTCTCTCTTTTCAGTGCATTCAAGATTAATTTTATATTGAGGGGGACTTCAGTGTCATAGAAAACATGGTCACACCAGAATATTAACCTGAGATGCTAGGTTCTGAATCCTCCCAAAGTCTGTACCAACATTTCAGACAAGATCTGAGCGTTGCATTCCTCTCACTTCTGTTTGATCCTATTGGTTGAAGAGAGACTCAGCTGTACTTTTTTTTTCCTAAATGATCTAATACAAATAAGTACAAAAATTCAGTTACAATAACTGTACATAACAAACCTGGGTGCCTTTAAACTGCAGTCTGTAAAAACAATGAATGTGTGTTTTCTAGAGTAAAAATCCTGACTGTAAAAAGCATATTTCTTTAAAAAATAATAATTCATCAAGATAAAATGGAATTATCCATACATTGTACATATTCCACCTTCTTTAAATTCAATAATTACACAATAGCAGATGTTCTCTTGCTAATGAGCAAACAAATCTGCAGGTGAGGCAAATGAATCCTTATCTTTTTGGGGACTATGCAACTGATTCTCTCTAAATAGAATAATAATAACATATGTTTTTAAAGATGGGCAGACAGCAATTTTCTGATTTCACCCAGCCAGGGTCAACCCACAATAAAATGAAGGAATATTTTGCAGTTTGAAGTTGCAGGGGAGGGAGCAGTGGCACATGGGAAGGCTGTGAGGACACTGCTCCCTTCCCTGCTGGCAGGAGGAACAGGGAAAAGAAGAGCAAAGGTAAATTCATGGCTGCTGTAGAGGTGAGTTACACTGACAGAAAGTAAGGATTAGACAAGAAGCTTGGACTCCTTTCCTGCTTTCACAGACATGTGCATAATGTAATCCCTTCATAAATACAACAAAGTCCCTTTTTACAACCAGCTTTAAGCCAGGAGTAAACCACTTAGCAATATTTGTGGAAAGCATTTATGTTCTTCCTCACATTTACTTTTTACCAAGCCAAGGAACTATTTATTTATTTACTTATTTTTAGATACTCTTTTTAGGTTCTTTATGTCTAGTAACCATTTCTGAATAAAGGCACGTATAACCCTTTTATCAAAATGCATGACCAGATCTGTAGTGTTGCAGATAATATCTTATTCTTGCTGGTGACAAGGTATTTATATTATGTTTACAAAAACAAAAATGAAATTAAAAAAAAAAAAAAACAAAAAACAAAACAAACACAAAAAGAAACACACAAAATAACCAAATAAACCCAACCAACCGACCAACCAACCAAAAAAAAAACCACAAACCACCAAACAAACAAAATTAAATAAAAAGAGGTAGTTTTTAACTGCTAAGGTTTTATAAGAATTCATGAAAAACTTTCAGTGACTTTTCACATGTTGGTGTGGCGTAATTGGAAGTATTTCTACTGATTAAAAATCACTATCAGATTAAAGATCATAAACATAGTTGAATGAAACAACTTAATCTCACCTTTTATTATTAAAATCTTATGTTCCATTGATTTTTCTATTTTTGTTTTACTTTTAAGTAAGGAATTTGCAAAATGAAGCACAGATTCAACTTGCCAATGAGCAAGGGTTTTGTTGTTTGTATATATATATTTAAACATATATTTTTCCTCAAACAAAATTATCTCTAAGTAACACAAATTTATCTTTTTAATATTCCTGTTACATTCTCAAAACCTTACTCATATATCTGCATCCTTTTAAGTCCAGGAAGAGCTGGCTCCTTGACCTAAACTAAACACATGTCTAATTATTTTGACAACTAAAAACTTTCAGAGGGTGACAGAACTGGACCCTTTAACTGGAAATTACACACATTTAAACTGTCAAAGAGATGAAGCACCACACTGACAAAGTGCAACAANAAAAAAAATCTTAATGTTTTGGGGTCATATTTTTTTCTAAGTTTTATAGCTTATAGAACAGGTATTTTTAGCCTGTGTAAAACTGAATAAGCAAAGATTTCAGCATGTCATTTCTGTCTTTCAGCTGTTGTGCCCCTCTGCAAAGGAGATGTTCAGTGGCAGGAGGTGCACTGGCAGTGGCTCCAGTCTCCAGTGGCACCCACAGTTAGTAATTTATTAACACCAAATCTGACACAAGGAAGATGGAACTATTGTCACCTTACATTTCATTACTTCCTGTCTTGATTTCTCCAAAGCCACTTCATGAATATATCAAGGCTGTAAAAGGAGTTTAATTTGCCAGTCAGCAGCCTTCTCTGTTTACTGCCTTTTCAGAGCCCAGTGGAGGTGCCAGTTGGAATCTCAACACCAAAACACAGCAGCTAAAATGGATTTTAACCCCATCCCTTCACAGTGGAGTCCTTCAAGGGAGACCTCCTCTTCAGCTTAGACTGGAATAAAATACCAGCTATCCTGAGCAATACCAAAGCTGATACAACTTTTAATTTTTTAATAAAAAAGCACAATGCTATTCCCCTCCTCAAAAAAAAAAATAATTTCAAGTTATGAAGTGGATATCAAGCTAAAAGGTGATTAAATTTATATAGTACTATACACTAACTTCTCTGATTTACACTGATAACATAATGCAGTGCAAAATCTCTCTCTTTTCAGTGCATTCAAGATTAATTTTATATTGAGGGGGACTTCAGTGTCATAGAAAACATGGTCACACCAGAATATTAACCTGAGATGCTAGGTTCTGAATCCTCCCAAAGTCTGTACCAACATTTCAGACAAGATCTGAGCGTTGCATTCCTCTCACTTCTGTTTGATCCTATTGGTTGAAGAGAGACTCAGCTGTACTTTTTTTTTCCTAAATGATCTAATACAAATAAGTACAAAAATTCAGTTACAATAACTGTACATAACAAACCTGGGTGCCTTTAAACTGCAGTCTGTAAAAACAATGAATGTGTGTTTTCTAGAGTAAAAATCCTGACTGTAAAAAGCATATTTCTTTAAAAAATAATAATTCATCAAGATAAAATGGAATTATCCATACATTGTACATATTCCACCTTCTTTAAATTCAATAATTACACAATAGCAGATGTTCTCTTGCTAATGAGCAAACAAATCTGCAGGTGAGGCAAATGAATCCTTATCTTTTTGGGGACTATGCAACTGATTCTCTCTAAATAGAATAATAATAACATATGTTTTTAAAGATGGGCAGACAGCAATTTTCTGATTTCACCCAGCCAGGGTCAACCCACAATAAAATGAAGGAATATTTTGCAGTTTGAAGTTGCAGGGGAGGGAGCAGTGGCACATGGGAAGGCTGTGAGGACACTGCTCCCTTCCCTGCTGGCAGGAGGAACAGGGAAAAGAAGAGCAAAGGTAAATTCATGGCTGCTGTAGAGGTGAGTTACACTGACAGAAAGTAAGGATTAGACAAGAAGCTTGGACTCCTTTCCTGCTTTCACAGACATGTGCATAATGTAATCCCTTCATAAATACAACAAAGTCCCTTTTTACAACCAGCTTTAAGCCAGGAGTAAACCACTTAGCAATATTTGTGGAAAGCATTTATGTTCTTCCTCACATTTACTTTTTACCAAGCCAAGGAACTATTTATTTATTTACTTATTTTTAGATACTCTTTTTAGGTTCTTTATGTCTAGTAACCATTTCTGAATAAAGGCACGTATAACCCTTTTATCAAAATGCATGACCAGATCTGTAGTGTTGCAGATAATATCTTATTCTTGCTGGTGACAAGGTATTTATATTATGTTTACAAAAACAAAAATGAAATTAAAAAAAAAAAAAAAAANTTTATCTTTTTAATATTCCTGTTACATTCTCAAAACCTTACTCATATATCTGCATCCTTTTAAGTCCAGGAAGAGCTGGCTCCTTGACCTAAACTAAACACATGTCTAATTATTTTGACAACTAAAAACTTTCAGAGGGTGACAGAACTGGACCCTTTAACTGGAAATTACACACATTTAAACTGTCAAAGAGATGAAGCACCACACTGACAAAGTGCAACAACTTCTATTTCTTCACAACACAATTGTCTTGGCATTACACATGAAAGCAGAAGACCTTGCTGCATTTGGCCAACTTTATATTCTTATTTTTTACTATTCCAATGATGTAAAATTTTATTCATAAGCATGTAAAAAGAATTTGGCAGTGCTATAATATTTTACAAGTTGAAACATACTGAAGTGTTTTACATGAAGTATCTCATACATACTTTATGAATCAAGTTATCATTCTGGTGTTCTTTTCATTATATAGAAAATTAACAAGTCAGGCTGAGCTCTCCCAGCTTTTTACTCTTTCTAGGGATAATTCTACCCAGTAAACCTGTAACATCTAACACAAGTAGATAAGATATAAATAACATAGAAAAGATGTTACCTATAACTGAATATTTTGATGGTTCTACTTAAGTCTGACCAACAAGCAGCATCAATACAATACTGTGGTTTTTTATTTTATTATTTTAAANCAGTGGCACCCACAGTTAGTAATTTATTAACACCAAATCTGACACAAGGAAGATGGAACTATTGTCACCTTACATTTCATTACTTCCTGTCTTGATTTCTCCAAAGCCACTTCATGAATATATCAAGGCTGTAAAAGGAGTTTAATTTGCCAGTCAGCAGCCTTCTCTGTTTACTGCCTTTTCAGAGCCCAGTGGAGGTGCCAGTTGGAATCTCAACACCAAAACACAGCAGCTAAAATGGATTTTAACCCCATCCCTTCACAGTGGAGTCCTTCAAGGGAGACCTCCTCTTCAGCTTAGACTGGAATAAAATACCAGCTATCCTGAGCAATACCAAAGCTGNATGCACCTTTAAATATATCGCTGACCCATGTCACTAAACACAGACAAGTAATCCACGTTGAGATTGATGGCTTCATCAGTATCTGGTCACATTTCACAACTAGGTAGCAAAGTTAAGGGCAATTGTGTACAGCTGCGTGGAAAGAGGGGCCAACTGCACTTCACAGTGCTGACAATCATACTCTGAAAATCAGATTAGCACTGCTCACAGTTTCAAGAGAATCTGCACTAAATAATTCTGACTAGGAACTGAACACTGAAAGAATTAAAAACTGGCCACCAGGCTTACAGAAAATAAAGGCAAACTTTTTGCTAGGAAATCTCCATGGATATCCATTTCTCATTCACTACTCCTCTGTGTACTCACTGCAACACTTAATTTTCTTAGTAGGTAAACTAATTAAAATCACAGAGTAATACCAGTTCTTAAGCACAGAATGTGGTAACTTACTATGAAAACAAAACACAACAATCCACAACCCTGGCTGTATACAAAGAACGTCACAAGGAAATTTGAGGCCTTCAAACATCACAGAGCCATGTCCTCACAATTCCTGCTCCTCTTGGGAGTAAACTCACAACATAAACATCAACAAGAACCATGTAGAGACATCACTCCATTCAGCCAGGCAGTAGGGAAATCAATTTACAATTAAATAAATGATAGAACCATAAAGCCTTACCTTGTAAGGGACCTCCAGAGGTCATCCAGTCCTAGCCCCTGCAGGGATCTCCTCAGCTAGGCCAGGTGCTCAGAGCTGCCCAAGCCTGACTGACTCCAGGGCTGGGGAGCCCTTTTCCTCACAGCTGCTTCCTATCAGCTCCTCCCCAGCCTGGGTTATAATGAGGGTTGCTGCAGCCCACCTGGGCGACCTGCAGGTGGTCTTGGTGAGCCTCCTGAGGTTCAGCAGGGTGCTCTGCTCCACCTCCCCTGGGCTGCCCTCCTGTCCCTCTGAGACCACCCTCACACTCACCTTGATGATGCACTGGGTCAGGTTCCACAGGTGGGCACGGCCCCAATCTTCACTTACAGAGGCCACCTTGTGGACTTTCATCTTGGGAGATGTGGGGACAGAGGTTGTCAGTGAAGACCAAGGAAAAAACAAGTTTTTGAGAACCTCACCTTTACCTATTAACAAATACGTAAATACAAAAAATATATAAATTATCAATTATTATATGGGTCTTTTAGAGGAAACATTTGGATTATCCCCAGGTAATTATTTTCTACAGATAATTCATCACCTATTCAAATGTCTAAATAATTTATGGGATAAATTATGAACTTGCTTTTATTCTTCTAAATTAAGAATGTACTTTTGTTACACACATAGGTGACACAGGTCTTTCAGTTATTTTGTAATAGACGTGAAAATAAAACAGTCAACAGAGGAGAAGGGTTTTGTTTATCTAGAAGGTTATTTTGTTTCATATTTTGTTAAAGACAGATTTTACCCTTTAATTTCAAAATTATAATTAGAATGCTATGGATTAGAGCTGTTAGTGTTAATTTGCAGGAGTGTGCTACTTGGGCTCTGTGGGAGGCAGCACAGAAAGCAGTCTCTCAAGTGCATTA
Organism: Ceyx cyanopectus; assembly: GCA_013401355.1. Classification (NCBI taxonomy): domain Eukaryota; kingdom Metazoa; phylum Chordata; class Aves; order Coraciiformes; family Alcedinidae; genus Ceyx; species Ceyx cyanopectus. The sequence continues at coordinate 18,026 of VYZU01059688.1, forward strand.
CTAGATGACGGAGAAAGCAGCAGCAGATACACACCCAGGCCAGCAAAGAGACTTGGAAAGAGTCAGGGTAAATATGCATACTCTGTGAAATTAGGTGATAGCACTTAAACACCAATTTACCTGATAGCAGTTTGCATTTCTGCTAGTTCTTCACGATGGAGGCTGCAATCAGGGTCCTAAATTCATCAGGCTTAATTTTACATTTCTGAAGAGGCAGAGGGCACTTGTAAGAAGGAATTATCACCTGAACAGCTTTTTTTCTGCCCTTACTGCAGTTAACCATTGTCTCTCACTGAGACACTATGGCCTATTTAATCAGTGTAGAATTTACCTTGAGTCCATAACAAGAACATTTACTTCCTATTTGGTTCTACTCTGAGCACTCAAATGGTACCTAAATGTCCACAGACCTTGTATTTGCCCTTTGAAAAGGATGAATTAACTGTCAACGAAAAATAAAGATGCCCATTAAACAACCCTCTAGTATTAGAAGATATTCTTCCTGAAATCATTACACCAGGGCGAGCTGTTTGTACAGCCAGATCAGAATAATTTTGCTAGTATTGATCCACCACAGATTAGTGTGAAATTATGTCAGTTGTTTAGCTTTACATGCTTCCAAACCCTTAGAAAATGACATGTCCTAAAATACACAGGGTAGCAGCAAAAGTAATTGTTTTGTCTTAGATATCGTACTGACTATGTGAATCTTTGTATCTGCTCCAATTTCCACAGGCATTAGTTTCCAAGTAATACAGAATCAAAAGACTGGTAGATACAATTATTTGGAAATTTAAGTGGTTCAAAGCCCTAACTCTTTATTCTTGGAGACACAATAGGAAAGAAGATGGTATGAAGGCTCCACCTGACCCCATTCATGGTTAGTATTGCTGTTATTAACACTGGAGTCCTTTGAATTTTATTCCAGAGAACAAAGGCTTTTCTTTTCATTTATTGCTGTCTGTATCTCATACTATTGAAGTGTCATAAGGGAAATCAAATGCAACTAGCCCAGCACTGAAATGTAAATACAGAGCAAAAGATCAAATTTGTTTCACTGTAATCCAGTAGGACAGGAATCAAAGGTAAGAACAAGGTAGGGAATTCATACATGTAGAGTGTGCTTTCCCCAGCCTGAAGACATCTAGAACTTTAGCATATATATCTACAAGAAAAGGTGACTTCATACTAACTACATACAGTTTGTCTATAGGATGTATATTTATCTCCAGTAGCCCCAGCATCTCCTGCAGAGCATCTCTTCCAGGATCACTATTTCAGTGCTGATTCTAAGACACAGAGACATCTGACGTCCTGTGACAGCCTGTGAAGATGACTCAGAATCTCTAGGAATGGTGATACCCTTTGTTGTGGAAGGATGGAAGCAGATATTCCTCTTTGTAAGGGTTAAGATTGCAGTAGGCAGTGTGGATGGAATTTTAAGCAACTAATTTTACCACTGATTATAGGAAACCCTAGCATGGACTCAGGTGTGAAGGGTACTTTACAGATACCTGATTTTGGCTGCTAAAGCTGCAAACCACACACTGTGCTGTAACAAGACCATGGCCACCAGCTGAAGAGAAGCTGTTCTCTCCCTCTGCTGGGCACTGGGGAGCCTACAGCAGCAGACTGCAGCCTGGACTCTCACTCAGGATGCAGGGATAACAGGNCTTACAGAGGCCACCTTGTGGACTTTCATCTTGGGAGATGTGGGGACAGAGGTTGTCAGTGAAGACCAAGGAAAAAACAAGTTTTTGAGAACCTCACCTTTACCTATTAACAAATACGTAAATACAAAAAATATATAAATTATCAATTATTATATGGGTCTTTTAGAGGAAACATTTGGATTATCCCCAGGTAATTATTTTCTACAGATAATTCATCACCTATTCAAATGTCTAAATAATTTATGGGATAAATTATGAACTTGCTTTTATTCTTCTAAATTAAGAATGTACTTTTGTTACACACATAGGTGACACAGGTCTTTCAGTTATTTTGTAATAGACGTGAAAATAAAACAGTCAACAGAGGAGAAGGGTTTTGTTTATCTAGAAGGTTATTTTGTTTCATATTTTGTTAAAGACAGATTTTACCCTTTAATTTCAAAATTATAATTAGAATGCTATGGATTAGAGCTGTTAGTGTTAATTTGCAGGAGTGTGCTACTTGGGCTCTGTGGGAGGCAGCACAGAAAGCAGTCTCTCAAGTGCATTACTAGATGACGGAGAAAGCAGCAGCAGATACACACCCAGGCCAGCAAAGAGACTTGGAAAGAGTCAGGGTAAATATGCATACTCTGTGAAATTAGGTGATAGCACTTAAACACCAATTTACCTGATAGCAGTTTGCATTTCTGCTAGTTCTTCACGATGGAGGCTGCAATCAGGGTCCTAAATTCATCAGGCTTAATTTTACATTTCTGAAGAGGCAGAGGGCACTTGTAAGAAGGAATTATCACCTGAACAGCTTTTTTTCTGCCCTTACTGCAGTTAACCATTGTCTCTCACTGAGACACTATGGCCTATTTAATCAGTGTAGAATTTACCTTGAGTCCATAACAAGAACATTTACTTCCTATTTGGTTCTACTCTGAGCACTCAAATGGTACCTAAATGTCCACAGACCTTGTATTTGCCCTTTGAAAAGGATGAATTAACTGTCAACGAAAAATAAAGATGCCCATTAAACAACCCTCTAGTATTAGAAGATATTCTTCCTGAAATCATTACACCAGGGCGAGCTGTTTGTACAGCCAGATCAGAATAATTTTGCTAGTATTGATCCACCACAGATTAGTGTGAAATTATGTCAGTTGTTTAGCTTTACATGCTTCCAAACCCTTAGAAAATGACATGTCCTAAAATACACAGGGTAGCAGCAAAAGTAATTGTTTTGTCTTAGATATCGTACTGACTATGTGAATCTTTGTATCTGCTCCAATTTCCACAGGCATTAGTTTCCAAGTAATACAGAATCAAAAGACTGGTAGATACAATTATTTGGAAATTTAAGTGGTTCAAAGCCCTAACTCTTTATTCTTGGAGACACAATAGGAAAGAAGATGGTATGAAGGCTCCACCTGACCCCATTCATGGTTAGTATTGCTGTTATTAACACTGGAGTCCTTTGAATTTTATTCCAGAGAACAAAGGCTTTTCTTTTCATTTATTGCTGTCTGCATCTCATACTATTGAAGTGTCATAAGGGAAATCAAATGCAACTAGCCCAGCACTGAAATGTAAATACAGAGCAAAAGATCAAATTTGTTTCACTGTAATCCAGTAGGACAGGAATCAAAGGTAAGAACAAGGTAGGGAATTCATACATGTAGAGTGTGCTTTCCCCAGCCTGAAGACATCTAGAACTTTAGCATATATATCTACAAGAAAAGGTGACTTCATACTAACTACATACAGTTTGTCTATAGGATGTATATTTATCTCCAGTAGCCCCAGCATCTCCTGCAGAGCATCTCTTCCAGGATCACTATTTCAGTGCTGATTCTAAGACACAGAGACATCTGACGTCCTGTGACAGCCTGTGAAGATGACTCAGAATCTCTAGGAATGGTGATACCCTTTGTTGTGGAAGGATGGAAGCAGATATTCCTCTTTGTAAGGGTTAAGATTGCAGTAGGCAGTGTGGATGGAATTTTAAGCAACTAATTTTACCACTGATTATAGGAAACCCTAGCATGGACTCAGGTGTGAAGGGTACTTTACAGATACCTGATTTTGGCTGCTAAAGCTGCAAACCACACACTGTGCTGTAACAAGACCATGGCCACCAGCTGAAGAGAAGCTGTTCTCTCCCTCTGCTGGGCACTGGGGAGCCTACAGCAGCAGACTGCAGCCTGGACTCTCACTCAGGATGCAGGGATAACAGGAGCAATGGCTGCAGATCACAGCTTGGCAGGGTCAGGGGAACATCAGGAATGTCATTCTGCTTGCTCAGGGAGACTGAAACCCTCCTTGGAAGCCTTCAAGGTGAGATGACAGCAAGCCATGCTGAGCACGCCCATCCACTCCTGGCTACAGTCCTGCATCAACACAACACGTCTGTGATGCTTCAAACAGATTAATACACATATTAATATTGGATCCACTGAAATAAAATTTATTGGTTTGTATTTTGTATTTGGTCTCATGGTGAAATCCTGTCATGGCCGGAGATCAGTGGGAATTTGTACCCAACTGTTGTAAAGCTGAGAGACAATGTTATTTATTAATGAGGAGGAGCAGAACTGTGCTTTAATTTACTTCTATGGAAAGAAAAAAACTCAGAGGAAAACTGGAAACTTTAATAATAGCCATATTTTCTTTCTCAGCCATACTTTAATAAATGGCAGAGACAGGTGCTATGCAGCCTAAGAAATAGAAGTTAGTAGATTTTGTTGACCTAAGTCAACCCTTAATCATTGTTCAATATTCCATTTTATGAATCTAATGGTTGATTGGTTATTGCACACTGTGTGTGTTGGAAAGGTGATTTTTCCAATTAAATAAAACACAGATATGTAAGTCTATTTTCTGTTCTCAGTTCTAACACAATTAAAAGTAACTAATATTTTAAATCCCAGCTTAAAGAAAAATCCTATATCTTTATGCATATTAGCAGCATTATTCATTTAGTACCTGGAAAGTGCATATTTAACTTGCAACTAAAAATACCAAAAGAATCATCCCCTGAAAAATATCTAAATACAGATTACTTCATTACCTGTAAATCAATCTCAGAAATGATGCAGCATGTGAAATGCTAAATGAGAACTGCCTGGCTAAATGCTGTGCTCCTTGCAATCAGAAGGAATAACAATTACAGCACCGATTGCTAATCCTAAGAAATCAAAACACAGTTAAGCAGATACTAAATTCTATTATAAAGTGTAATTATTATTATTATTATTAGACTTCTTTCAGAAAATGAAGGGATGGAAACATTATGCAAGCACTTAACCTTTTTTTAGTAGCTAAGACATTGTTCTTTGCTTCTAAATATATTCATCTTTAAAAAGAAAAAAACTCTACATTCTGAAAACACTAGATGGTTCTTCTCTTTAATGTTTAATCAGAAATGTTAAGATGTTCTAATTTTTTTCCTGAAGTGGATTAGATTGAAAATGAAGATATGTTAAGCAGGCAGATTGTGTAATAATGCTTTGTAATTAGCACAATCTAAGCTAAATGCATTACATTACTGATATATGCACTTCTTGTATTGTGGGTTTTTTTCTTTACAAATAAGTAACATGTTCTGTCACTACAGAGTGCAAAGAAAAATAAATCATGGCCGTGATGTGTATGCAAACTTATCATTTTGGGTATGTATGTAAATACTGAAGGCATAATTTTGCTAACTAAATTGAAATCCCATTCACAATATATTTTTGTATTTTTTAAATCCATATGGGAAATTAAATAGGTCTAAAGGTAACTGAATGGATGCTACAGCTATAAATCCTGCCCTGGAAGTCAGGCAGGACTCTTTTCCTGCCTAAGGAGTATTGATTGCTGTGATTTGCATATCACAACAGTTTCATTTTCTAGCCATTTTGTATGCAGCGAGTTCTCTGTCCCTGTACCCTCCTGTGTGCTAGTCCCAGTGGGCAGCTAAGCACCATACAGAGACTTTTTCACTCCCTTCCACCCCCCATGGGATGGGGGAAGAGAAAAGGGAAGAGGAAAAGCAGGAAAATGTGGGCTGAGATAAAAATTGTTTAATAAGCAAATATGAAGCGGAAAAAGAGAGAAAAAAAACCCAACAAAATAAAATAAATATAGAAAAAAAGAATATCTATTATTACAGAAAATGCGTTACCTCATACCATAATAATATATATATTGGTATTATATAAATATATGGGTATTATATTAATATAATCATATTATGGTATGAGTATAGCATAAAAATGAACATGATTTTCACTTAAGATATTTACTTTTTTCTTGAAGGAGTAGAATTATAAAGCAATACACACATACAATTCCAAATATGTAGGTAGCTTAGAGTCTATCCAGATGACTAGTCAGCACATAAAATATTTCATCTTCAGCTTGGTCCTGAATTCCCCTTCTACAAAAATGCACAAAGCATGTATCAGTTAAGACAGAAGCTTTCTGGATGTTTTAATCCAGAAAATATTACTTTTTTTCTGAAAGAGAGGTGGAAATAGAAAATTTCTTCTTCAAATCTTGCATCCCCTGAGTGTTGGTGGTTGCACTGAGAAGCAGTTGCTTTGGCACGCCTGGCAGGTGTCACACACCAGCGTGGGAGTGAGCAGCCAAGTGGTGAGCAGTGTGACACGAGTGGTGCCACTGCACGCTTCAGAGGGTGAAGCTCTGGTTCCCATTCATCACCTGCAGCATCTTGAAGACAAATGTTTTGGGCTCTGAGATATTCCAAAGATCTTTCAGCTAATTAAATGATGTTATCTTAGGGAAGTTTTCAGTCAAGTGTGGCTAAAACTTTCAAGTCCCATAAATCATAGCTGTTCAGCCTATGGTGTTTACTTGCTCTTCCCAGACTGTCTGTGTAGATTTAGGTCCCATAAACCCTAGCTAGAGATTCTCCATTTTATAAGCCTTGTGGTCTTAATTTTCAGACAGCCTAAGGAGCAGCTGCTGGTAGTTACAAGATTTTGAGCTTCACTGTGTCTTTTGAGTTCTCTGAAGGGATGCATCTGTGCTAGTCATTTGTAGGCTTTGTGAACTAGCTGAACATCACTGTAAAGATTCTGAGCTCTTCATGAGAGAAAAAAAAAGAGGATTCCATCTGTAATATCAGTGAAATGTTAAAAATACCCAGTATTTGAAGGTATGCATGCTGACTTTCAAAGAGCAGGCCTTTGATACCCTTTGGAAAGGTGCAGAACATGTGGTCACAGATATGTTTATGCAGGTTAAAGATTTTTGGTAAGTACAAATATAAAATACCAGAAATAGTAGTCTGTATTGGAAAAACAAATATGAAACTAGACTAAATTTCTTATTTTCATCTGTTACCCGCCAAAATTCTTGGAATGTGATTCCTCTCAGTGTACTCTAGTTTAATTTTACTAATGGAACATCTTTATTATGCAGCCTTCTGAATCCAAATTCTAGATCTCTAGAGAAGGAAATCTCTTAAAGGAAATGTCTAATTTATCTATCACAAGTGGATAATAAATGCTTGTATGGACCTCTAGAGTAAAATCCTGTCCACCTAACTTGAGTTCTTAACTTCTGTAAAAAGTTCCTCTCTAGTTTATAATTTATACCATTCCATTAATTCCTTTTAAAGCAAAGTCAGTTTATTCTCTGCCTAGATGCAAATTTTTGTAACTCGAAAAGCAAGTATATCTAGAGTACATGGAAAGTGCTACAGAAATAAACAGTATCTTCATTTCTGCAGTTTTAATATAAACACGGGGATTAATGTTATCCTTAGTTTAACTTACCCTTTATTTTTTAAGATAAAACAAATTGCATTCTGGCATTCCCTTGTTTGTCTTCAGAGGGAACAATACAATGAGCTTAATTTTTTAAACAGATAAAACCAAGAATGATAGTCAATCTCAGTCAGCTAATTAACAAGAAACTTGGTTGGCTGAAAGGAATCAACATCGAGACAATGTATTAATGGTAGCAATTTCTAAACAGGTCCATTGTGAGATGGAAACCACAGCTTATACAGATAGCAAAAAGAGTTTATATTAAATGAATCAGAAATGTTTTCAGCAATGAATTTAGTATTTTAATGATGACTGAATAATAATTTCAATACTTTGTTATCTACCAGTAATGCATACAATAAATATAATCTCAAAGCTTCTGTAAAATGTCCTTCAGTATTCTCAAGGATGTTAGAGATTATATTTATATAATGAGATTGAGGGCACTGCAAGTGTCTTACCTGAAGGAATAGCTCTTCTTCTTATGAAGTATATCCCTTCTTTGGTTAACTACCTCCCTGCTCAATAGGAAAAGTTAGATTAGAGATCAGGTAGAGTATGCTAATGAGTCAAACATGATGTTAACTAACTGGCTGTGCATAATTATGTCTCTTTCCTCCCCAATAAACATCTGAACTCAGGTGAGATGGAGTAGATGTAAGTAGTACAATAAGTAAGAGCTTAGGTTTGGTATAAACACAGTGTGCCAAGGAAATCTCTTCCACAGAAACAGACATTACTATATATTTTGTATTACTTTAAGATAAATGCAAGGCTACTTTTTTGTTTTGTTTTGTTTTCTGGTATAGTGTTCCCAGCACTTGAATGTTTTCTTTTATTCTTTTTGACCTGGTGTTTGTTTCAAAAATCATTGTTTTTCTTTGAAAAAAAGCTCTGTACAGTTAATAACATTTTATGGACCTAGGGTTAATGAGACTAATAGCATGGAAATAATAATATAATCTTTGTTTAAAGTACTAGCACTATGTTATTTTATCACAAATCAGCAAACAAGTTTGCTTCATATAACCCACCAACAGTACCACTCAAATATTTAGAAGCTCTTCACTACAAAGCCTCAAAACANGTAAAAAGTTCCTCTCTAGTTTATAATTTATACCATTCCATTAATTCCTTTTAAAGCAAAGTCAGTTTATTCTCTGCCTAGATGCAAATTTTTGTAACTCGAAAAGCAAGTATATCTAGAGTACATGGAAAGTGCTACAGAAATAAACAGTATCTTCATTTCTGCAGTTTTAATATAAACACGGGGATTAATGTTATCCTTAGTTTAACTTACCCTTTATTTTTTAAGATAAAACAAATTGCATTCTGGCATTCCCTTGTTTGTCTTCAGAGGGAACAATACAATGAGCTTAATTTTTTAAACAGATAAAACCAAGAATGATAGTCAATCTCAGTCAGCTAATTAACAAGAAACTTGGTTGGCTGAAAGGAATCAACATCGAGACAATGTATTAATGGTAGCAATTTCTAAACAGGTCCATTGTGAGATGGAAACCACAGCTTATACAGATAGCAAAAAGAGTTTATATTAAATGAATCAGAAATGTTTTCAGCAATGAATTTAGTATTTTAATGATGACTGAATAATAATTTCAATACTTTGTTATCTACCAGTAATGCATACAATAAATATAATCTCAAAGCTTCTGTAAAATGTCCTTCAGTATTCTCAAGGATGTTAGAGATTATATTTATATAATGAGATTGAGGGCACTGCAAGTGTCTTACCTGAAGGAATAGCTCTTCTTCTTATGAAGTATATCCCTTCTTTGGTTAACTACCTCCCTGCTCAATAGGAAAAGTTAGATTAGAGATCAGGTAGAGTATGCTAATGAGTCAAACATGATGTTAACTAACTGGCTGTGCATAATTATGTCTCTTTCCTCCCCAATAAACATCTGAACTCAGGTGAGATGGAGTAGATGTAAGTAGTACAATAAGTAAGAGCTTAGGTTTGGTATAAACACAGTGTGCCAAGGAAATCTCTTCCACAGAAACAGACATTACTATATATTTTGTATTACTTTAAGATAAATGCAAGGCTACTTTTTTGTTTTGTTTTGTTTTCTGGTATAGTGTTCCCAGCACTTGAATGTTTTCTTTTATTCTTTTTGACCTGGTGTTTGTTTCAAAAATCATTGTTTTTCTTTGAAAAAAAGCTCTGTACAGTTAATAACATTTTATGGACCTAGGGTTAATGAGACTAATAGCATGGAAATAATAATATAATCTTTGTTTAAAGTACTAGCACTATGTTATTTTATCACAAATCAGCAAACAAGTTTGCTTCATATAACCCACCAACAGTACCACTCAAATATTTAGAAGCTCTTCACTACAAAGCCTCAAAACACCTTTGTGTTTAACAGCAAACACAATTCTGAGGTTATACCATAAATACACTATCAGACCCAGCAAATGTATTGTCACACAGCTCCTACACAGCAGATACTGTAAAATGAAGTGATGTGTGTGCACAGTGGGTGACTGCTGAAGGGCACTGAGGCATACACCTGCAGACCTGAGAGGTGTGCTGCCTCCTGGGATCTCAGATGGTGCCGTATCCAGCAATTATTCACAATAGTTTAAACAACTTCTATTGAAGAGGGATGACACTCAAAGGTGTATTATACACTCTGTTTGCAATGCAGCAGAACTAGTTAACTGAGTGATAATTTTGAGCAATTGTATTCTTTGCAGTATCAGGGTTCCAAAATAATGGAAATATAGTGTAAAATAAACCCGTAAATAATGAGGAAACTGATACTTTGTGCTGTTCATTTAAAAAGATCAGTTAGTGAAAAGACTCAGTTATTTGACAGCATTTTGTAATTGTCCCTATAGTGAACCATCTCTGTAAAGAACTGAAAAAAAGCCATTTTTTCAATTTCATTTAGACAGCTGGGGATTAATTTCCCTCAAGTCAGGCCTAGTTCTTCATATTGTGTGTCAGAGGGCACTGTTTCTCAGCCAGCTGCAGTAAGTGTGGATGGTCATGTAGAGAAGGAAGCCTATTTGTAATCAAAATACTTTCCAGTTAAATAAACCTTGATGCTTCACCTTCCATCTATTCCATGAATCTTGTGTTATAAACAGTATGTGCTGATCCTTCATCCTTCATCCAAACGTAGAGGAATGAAGTCCATGATCGCACAAAAAAGCAGTAATCATTGCCTCTGCTGAGTTCTCTGCACTACAAGCTGAGGGCAGCAGTGCATGAAGCAGACAAGAGCTGGAAGAGGGCACACGTGCAAGTGCAACCTTCACTAATCTGCTCTGTGGTCTGAAATGAGACTGAGACTGAGACAGCCTGGAGCTACCTTCAGAGCACATCATGGTATGGTAGAAAGGGCACTGCAGTGTGGCACATTCTCACAACTGACTTTCACTGCTTTGATTCTCAGGTCTCTGTGCATTTTCCACTGCAATCAATAACCTATTTCCAGGAACTGGAAATTAAAATGCAGGCATCAAGACATATATGGAAATTAATGTAGACAAAGAGAGATAACTAATTAAATTATTGTAAGGTTTTCAGCAGTGAGAAAGAGAATGATTTGCTCTTCTTTCTTCTCTCCACATGCAAGGTATTTAAGTGCTTTAAGAGGGGTTATCAGGCTGCAGTCACATGATTTCTGAGTGGTCCACAGATGCTTCAGGGCTTTGGTATTTGTGCAGCCTGGCTGCTTTGCCCACACTGGGCATTAGGCACACATTAGAACAGGCCTACCTAGTTCTAAGCCTAATTGACTAAATATTGCTGAAATGGAGGTGAACAAAGAAGCCTAAAATGCACAAATACCACATTGCCCTGACTAGTTAGTGTCAATCAGACATCTTGAAGAGGAAGAGAAAGGTATATTCTGAGACACTCTGGTTTTATTTCCTAGCTCTTATCTACTCCACAATTTATAATCCACACCACTGGTCAAAATGGTCCAAAATGGACCAGCTGCTGCCCAGAGCTGAGCCCATCAGCACTTCTGGAGGTGTCTATGGGATAAGCGAAGTCATGTCGAAGTGTCACCGAGTGTTCTGAGCTCACCACAACCCCCATTCCCAGTCCCCACCCTGAGCTAAGCAGAAGAATCAAGAATGAAGTTCAGCCAAGGGAGGGAGGGAGTGTGATTTTTAGTTTTGGGGTTTTTTTTCCTCGCTATCATACTTTATTTTTAATTGCCAATAAATTAAATTAGTTTCTCCGAAGATGTGTTTTGCCCAAGATAGTGACTGGTAAGTGATCTTCCTGTCCTTAACTCACAAGCTTTTAATTTTATCTTATCCCCCTGTCAAGATGAGGAAGGAGAGGAGAGAGCACCTTGTTAAGTACCTGGTGGAAAGCATGGTCGATATTATGGGAAACATAATGAAGTTTGACATTTTAGATATGACTGGAGAGATCCTAACTACCTTTTCTATCATGACTATTTTTTGTTCAGTGTAGTAGTCAGATCAGAGAGGTTAAATTTTTGACATGACCAAATTAAGGCTTACTCTCTACTTTCATTAGTTTTTCAATTCCAATAGGTGAAAATCAGTATCTTTCCTACTTTTTCTGTGAGTAGTGAGTTCATTACGTGCTAACTTGAAAAGGCTGACAGGTTTACTAAACCTCTCTCTCCTTCCACTCTGTTTTCCTTCTGTTCTTCTCCGTCAGGATCATGAGATACAAATTGTTCCATTAGTTCCTATTGCAAGAGGGTCATTTTGCAGACCATGGCTGGCTGCTCAGGAGCCCTTCACCCGAAGCTCCAGAATCAGTTTATGGGGTATGGGCAAATATGCTCAGAGTGAATGGTGACTGCAACAGCTTTTCTGGGGCACTGCAGAGGTTTAGGGGTAGCTGGTGGAACAAGACATATATTGTTTTGTGCACCAAGGAAGCCCCTGGGAGTGCCTGGAGCTTACTTTAGGGCTCACATTATTAAGACAATCCTTCCTGAGTTACCTCAAGTGAAGAGCTTTCAGGAGCATCTCCGTAGCAGTGAAGTTGCCTGTGAATATATCCAGTAGATTTCTAAATTCCAAAGAGGAAGAAGCTTTATCATGAATATAACAGATTGTAATCATTATAAAGCCATCACAAACAGAAATTAGTGTGATAAAATGATGTTTTGCACTATGCAGGTAAGTGTAACCTATAGGAAGTTTATGAATCTGTGCCTACGTTTTCAGTGAGCAGAATGGCAAGAGCTTAAGACCCTGAAAATGTAACTCCAAACTCCTAAGTGCATTTTGAGTTGTTAAATGTTTAAACCAGCAAATAGCTAACTAAAATATGAATAGAAATGTGACATCACCCAGATAAGACTTACAGAGTGGAAACACTAAAATTAAGTGTTGGGGAAGATGAACCCTAAATTCAGTGAAGGCAATACAACTCTGATTCATGTATAAAGACTAAAATATTCAAAGCAAATACTATTTGAACACTGTGAGGCACAGTGTTACCATCCTTCTTTGAGGGATTAGAGTCTTGAAAGCCTACTCTGAATTTCATGGCTTACATCCATATTCAAATTAAAAACTTATAAATGCAATCTCTTTTGAGTCAGGGACAGCATGATGTTCAGTGTGTGAGTGTGTGAATACAACTTGCAGTGCCACTACTGTTTCAGAAGTACAAAATAATACCACACAGAACTTCTATGGTTATGCAAACCAGGGATCTTTAGCAATGCACATAACACTCCTTAGATATGTAGTCAAGAAAATCAGTGTGGACTTGAGTGTATATCAGGAAGTTCAATTTTAGCTGCACACTGCTTTTGCCAGGTCAGTTATAAAAAAATGCAGTCTTGATAATGACATGGTTTATAAAAAAATCAGCTGTCAGAAGCAGCACAGCAATCATACAACCTTAGCATGCACACTGAAAATGGAAACGTGTGTTTGCAGCACATGGGGGAAGGGGAAATGTATTTCCAAAAAGATCTCAAAAAAAGGGTTACTATTTTTAGTCTGAAGAAGCATTCGAAGTTTCAGATACTTTCAGTTAATGGAAAAGTTTGAACTCCACAGAGCTTGTGGGCTGTTATTCCCTGTGACATGCAGGTTCCTGGTGCTCCCTTCCCTAGGACATCTCCTGCCAGAGCCTGGCCTCTTTCCGTGGGAGGTAAAGGCCAGTGTCCCTCCTCAACCACAGCAGGACTGAAAAGATGATTGACTGAAGCTGCTGTGCTTACTAATTCCATCTTCAGATGTGGGCTTTTACGAAGTCACAGTTTCTTGCTGAACAAATAAAATCTCCTCGGTGAAAGATGATGATTATTTCTTTTTCACTTTGGAGAAAGACTGGTGTAACTTAAAAGCTCTCAAAAAGCAGTAATAATCACCCTTCACAGATGAGATATCCTGTAGACATAAAATGCACAGTTTTCATCTCTCTGAGTCTTCAGCTGCAGAGTTCACAAAGTCTAGGATTTCTCTTCTATGAAGTTACATCCTAATTCTTAAATTTTATTTCTCCTTTTCTCTTATAGCCTTCAAATTGCAGATGTGCATGCAGCTGCAGGAGATGGCTCTGTTGTAGGGGAAGGTGAGAGATTGTCCTTGCAGAATCTCCTGTGGACCAACACAGCTCACTAAAGGTATGGCTGAAAGTCTCTTTTTTTATGGTGCAAGTCTCCTTTGTCTTCCTGTGGCAAGCTGTCATGCCACATGGGTGACAGAGTATCTCAGTGCTAAAGACACCTCCTCCCTTTGTTGAGATGAAACTATTTCCATAACACAGGGGCAGCCTGATATAAAAATTCAAATTCTTTTGACAACCAGCACAGGCAGTGAGTATAGACAAGGGAAGGGACACCCATCGTGTTTTAGAGAAGCTTCACAGACTTTGCATTGTACCCAGCAGCCAATTTCCCAGCCTGGGGGGCTGCATGTGCTCATGCCATGGCATGCTCTAGAGGAAAAGGAGGTAACATACTCACCAGATACATGAACTTTCTAGCTGCTGAAAAGATGCTTCTGCTCTGCACAGAGGGGACCTGGAGGCTTCTATTTCTGAATTAAAATAAACAAGCAAACAAACAAATAAATAGAAATATATATTTTAGAAATATAGAAATTTATCTGTGGAAGTTTTCAACCTGTATAATTGTAAGCTTCTGTGATTTTAGGCCTTTTAAGTGAGGAAAAGATCAGAAAATGGAGGAGAGAATATACATCTCTATGAAATAAAAGTAATAATTCATTTTTTGTTTTAGTTTAGGTTCTGTAATAACCATAAGATACTTGAACAGACTAGAACTTTATGTTTTAAAATGCTTCCTCTAACTAGTCTAACAAATTAGCTCAAGTATTCCCACCTTGTCCAAAGTGTGGACACAGAATGGACAACACTGCTGTGCTGCCATGAGTGTCACCTTCCCAGTGCCCACACACTGCTAGTGCAAAAGCTCTAACAACCCAAGCTCATGTCATGCTTGTTCCAGCATCATAGCTGGTGGAGAGGACGTCTGTCAAACCCTCACCTCCATGATTTAGGTAAGAAGTGCAGATCCTGCAAGTCAAGCAGGACAGGAGGTGGAAGCTGCCACTTCTGATAGAGATACCATAATAGGTCCCATTGTTGTGTCTCACTAATTGTTCTAAATGAACTGTTCTAAACCTAATTGTTTTTGTCCTTTCTGACCTGTGTGTTTTCCTTTGGAAAGAGCTGTTGTTGCACTTGTCCTGAACCTGCTTGTGCATTCAGTGTGGACAACTCCTCTCTTTGTTTTGCCAGTTGATTTTGGCCTCAGACAGACACAGCTTTTAAGTTAAATGACCAGCTGGCAACTTCACTCCTCTTCAAACTTCACTGAAAAGAAACTCATTTAGCAGGTGCACACTAAGCCATTGGCAAGTTATTGACAAATGAAAAAAAAGAAGTCAGCCTAGGCTGACATAAGCACCCTTCTGAGCAAGAGCATTACATGCCTTTAAAACAGAACACTGACAGTCAGAACACACAGTCTCAGAAACCAGACAGATATTTCTAGATGTATTTTTTTTTCTTTTTTTTTTAAACTTCAAAGATTAGTATGTCAGAAATAGAAACCAAAGACAAAGCTGTACAAGTAGTGTGTTTTCCATATATATCCATAAATATCTTCTATTTCTGTCTGTGTACTCTATTATACTCTATATATGTACTCTATATCTCTCTATCATATATGTACTCTAATATCTCTATTGCTAATATCTTGACACCTTCACCACTAAATCAAAAGGAGGAAGTATGATCAAGTTTATATCAGAGTATGTAAACACACCAGGTATTCATGAGAAGAACCAGGGCAAAGCATCTCTCAAAAGGCTGCACTGGAGGGATTCTCCCCTAAACAATGGGTACATGAGCTTCTCTACNAAATAAAATAATAAAGGTCATGTGAAATGTCTTTAGGAATGCAGTGTGATCTGTATTGTTGCAGGCAATGATGATATTGTAAATATTTCTAAATACCATCATGCTGTATTATTTCTCCATAGCAACTACATTTACAGCTTGTTAATCTTCTACTTCAAGGACATGTTATTAATATATTCATCTTTTTAAAAGACTAGCATGTTTTCTAGCAAGGCATACCTGAGGCAGTTATGAGCTACTCCCTCAGTATACATTAACATTAACACAATTAGTCACAAATATATGTATGAAGACAGAAGGATATCAGACACACAAATATGTATCAAGCAGTTGCAGTGGACTTAAATGTTTATGAATGTTTCAAATTTTGTTGGTAATTAACATAGCTATGAAGAATATGTTGTAAATTATTGTAAACTTGTAGAAAATGGTGTCTTTAAAAAAGTGAGATCAATAGAACCAAAGCAATTTGCTTATATGGGAGCAGAAACCAAAGTTCTGTATTTTGTATTTATCCATTCTTTGATATTATTTAAAGAAATATTGCTCATTTTTTGTAATTTCAGCTTTATGACATTTTTGTACTTAAGAGAAAAAAAACAACAATATGATAATCACTTATTGGGGATTTCTAAACTGTTATTACCAAAGATTCTGAGAAGAACTGTCAGAATAGTACAGAGCCTGTTGGCTCAGGCTAGTCTCTGTCTTTCAGTACTTACCTTCTGGAGAAAATGCTGGCAAATGGAATTGGGGAAACAAAGCAAAAAAAACAAGCAAACAAAGACCACATTCTTGAGAGACTTTCTTTGCACTTGAAATGAACTATTTAAGATTTAGGCAATTTAATTGTAAAGTTCTTGTGGTTTTGGGTTGGTTTTTTTATGTTTTAGGTTTTTTTTTTTCAAATGTTCCTTCCCAAGCTGCACTGTTAGGGAAAGCCTCATGACCACATAAGCTTTTTTCCATAGGAGACTGTGAACTTTCACCCACGCTGACAGACACTTCTGGAGTGTGCTGGGGATGCATATAATGAAGAATTTCTCAGCTGATGGCAGCCTTGACCAAACTTACCATGAGATGGCAAAATTTAAGGGCATGAGGATTTTGAGGAACACTAGCAGCAGACTGAAAACACCAGATTTCAGCAGGAGAGACTTTCAAGTGGAAGAACATCCCATCCTGAGGCCATTTCAGGCAGCAGCTAGACAAGGCTCATCCCAGGGCAGGTGAGTTGTAGACGATCCAGTGCTGGCCAGGCAGGGTGCTCCCTGCTGCACTCGCTGCAGGGGGAGCACAACAGCTGTCATGATGGCAGCAGCATCTTCAGTGCTCAAGTGACCGTCAGAGCAGTGGAGGCAGTGGCTCAGATCCAAGGTCACACTGGGAAAGCACAATGACATTTGAGGAACAGCTGGACACAGCTGGATATTGGTCTGCTTGCAGAACAACTCCGTGCACGGTGTGGGCTGGAGAGCTAAGGAGCTCTGCAAAACAAAAGACTCTGCTGGCTGAATCAGCAGTGCATTTTGCAGAGATGAAGGCTAATTGAATACTGGGCTGCCTTATTAGGATTACAGTCAGCAGGTTGGAGGAAATGATTTTTCTTTTCACTTGTGAGCCCTCATCTTGAATATTGGCCACTTACGGGCTCCCTGATGCAGGAGAGATATTGACGGGCTGGAGACGGTGGAGAGGTTAGCCTTGAGGATAAAAAGGCTAAAAAGGGGGATCTAATTGCTCTTTTCCAGTACCTAATGGGTAATTACAGAGAAGAGACAGCCAAACTATTTTCAGATAGAAAAGAAAAAAAAAAAGGACAAAGGGGGGATAGTGACAAGTTGCAGAAAAAGGAATTCTGACTGGAAATAAAGTGGCAGTGGGGAGCATCACCAGGGAAGTTGTTAAATACTGGAACAAGTTGCCTCAAGAGGTTGTGGAAATTTCATCCTCCCTAATGCTTAAAACATGACTGAATATATCTGTAAGCAACGTGATCTAACTTTGAGTTTAACCCTGCTTTGACTAATTAACTTCCAGAGGTCCTTTCTAATCAAAATAGTTGCTCAGTTGGATCAAGACAAGGGGCTAGGGGCAGACTGATGACACTCACAAGGAACTGTCTGATTCCATAGTCAATTTCAGTGGATTTTTGGGTATACATACCTGAAAGATAATCTGGGCATGTGGTGCACAGGCTGTGGACAATGCACACACCTGTAGGTCAAGTCACTGATTCCCAGCCAGGGCCTGCTGGTGTGCCAGCTCTGTGCCCATCTCTGCCACAGTCCTGCCCAGCAACAACACCCATCCAGGGAGAAGGGAAACAGTGCTGCCATCTTCTTATGGCTCTTGGGATGGTCCCTTTTTCAGGGATGTGGCCACATCAGTGGCATTATCTGCATCACAGGAGAACCTGCTCCACCACTGATGAAAGGCAGGTGTAGGGCCAGCTGGAAAATGCTGCTGGCTCCTCAGGGAAGTGCTGGCAGAATAATGCTGTGAAGACAGGTGTCCACTGCCTCATCTTCTCTTCATCTGTGTGGAAGATACCTGCAAAATATTCAATTAAGAGCCTTGCCAGCCTCACACAGACATGCTGATTAAAGCAAAACTTTGTTAACTTTTCTAAAAATAAGCTAAGGGTAAATATAAACTCATTAAACACATTTATATTATAAACAATATCAACAAAACATATTTTTTGTCCTATTTAGGTATGGCTGTGTACTGAAGAGCATAAAGTAAATATTTTCAGACACAGTCATGTCTGAAATAATGAATCTTATCAGTTTTCCACAGGGCATTGCCAACACCTACTCCAACAAAGACCCTGAGACAACAGAAACTCAAGCACTAAAAATACCTTCTGAACATGCTCAGGGGCCAGCTACAGTTTGTGAAGCCAAAGTAAAGATTTTAGTATACTGCCTGTTGGGAGCTGAGGGAGATTTTTATACTCCCTTCTATCTTATTCCTGCTGCTTTTTCCTTGTGGAGAGATTGAGAATTCTTCCAGAAAAAAAAATCTTTAAATATTTTTAAGTCTTCTGTCCTGAACAGGTAGTGCTGTTGCCTAAAAATTCCTAAACTGTGTTTGCTGCCTATTTGAAAAGATGTGTAGGGGAATATCCAGACATTCACTCTAATGGGAAGAATCTCTGAAGATTAGCTGTGGGAGTTGGCTTGGAAAAAGAAAAAAAGATGTATTCAGCTGGGAAAAGTGCTAGTCTTGGAGAAATATAAGTAGGCAGAAAAAAAATAAATAAAAAAATCTGTATACAGTGGCAATGAAACAGAGGGTTTACACTAAATCCAGCAGCAAATATGGGAGCAAGCCTTATTTGGTCATCTGTGCCTTTGGCCATACATAATTCTGGTTGTTTTAAAGGAAAAAAACCCCTAACTTCAATTCCTTCTTCTCCCCTGCCTCATACTTATTCCTTTAAAGCTTTTTTTTTTTCACCATAGAGAAGACTTCTGAGTTTGAAATGAAATTATCCCATAATGCAACTCCAAACTGTACACTGGAATAAATTCCTTCTGACTCCACTGCAGTGAACAACTTGTGCCAGAGGCATGCTATCTAATTACCATACACTTTCTTGACTGGTATTGTGGGGAAGGAAAAGGTAGTGTGAGATCAACTGAAATATGAAACAATAAAATAAATTAAACTGCACACAGCAAGAGGAGGAAAAATGAGATGGGAGTTGTTTTTGTTAAATGTTTACTGCTCGTGCACTGCCCGAGGCTGAAATTCTTGACTGTTAGAGGATTTTACAGTTTTATGGATACAATCATAGGATTTTAAAGTACTGTGGTATGTATTGCTAGTCTGTTGAAAGCACATATTCCTTGCCTCTAAAATATAATATCTGCTTTGCTAGTTATTCTGCATTTCTTGGAAAATCATCCTTCAACCTTTATCAGCTCTAAACACAACAACAACTACACTGATTCATTCGAAAAACAAATGCCATCAGAAACCCCCTGTATTCCTTCTCACTTTTTTAAGATCTTATTATTTTCTTCTACCTAATACACTTGGCAAAACGAAGGCTCTGGTTTCCAATAAAGGAATAATGGTAGTAGGAGATGGATAAAAAAATCTGCTGCTAGTCATGTTTTTTAAGTATCTCCTCAAGCTCTGTCTTCTATTAGCTATGAATTTATTTTGAAAGCAGCCTGCTCATCAATAGTTTAGTAACAAAAACAAATACTGAAGTTTCTTTATATGGAGGAGAATATGTGGCAAAGATTCCATTAGGCCTTGAAAAGATATTTTAATGTAGTATGGATACGAGTCCATTTGGAAGGTTAATGCAAAGACAAGTCATTAGCAGAATAAACTTTCCTTTCTTCCATCTTTCTTGGTCTCATGTCACATACATATCCACTGAAAGGCTACCATATATCAACTGTATGCTAGCAAACATAACTAACAGGCATGAAGTATTCTGCAGCTTTGCACCTAAGTAGGGGATTGTTTGCACAGTCCAATCATTTAATATTCTTTGATGGGTCAGACACATGACTTTTTCCCCACAGTAATGGGATGTGTGTTTGCACACCATTTCCACAACACTAACTTTCTTGCTGCTACAAGGAATCTGCAAGAGAATGCCAGCATGTCCTATCCACCTGACTGAGCTGAAATCCATGAAAATGTTGAAATTTACACTAAACTGTTCCTTTTTTGTGCAGGTCAATTTCAAGCCCCCTCAAGATCCTGGGCAGAAGTCAGAATTTCCAGCAAGTTTCCTCACCCATTCCAACAGCAGTGCTGAGTCCATACCCTCCATGTGGGACAAGCTTCAGATTCAGGTCCAAGTTGTCTGGACTACACAACCTTTGGCAGGAGAAGCTGCTTTTAAAAGCTCAGAAAGAACTTTGGAGTTGAACTTGAATGGCAGAATACCTGTAAGAAACTCATTTGCGATTATATGACCTAGCAATCCTTTCCAATGGGAGAAGGGTGTGGTGAGAAAAGGTAACCTCCCATTTTTACATAAAATATTAATTGTAAGTGCTGCAAAGTCTGAAGTTCTGAGGGTTTCCCTTGAGGTCTAATTGTGTAACTCCAAATGCCCACTACAGATTCCTTTGAAAAGCTTCAACTACTGAAGTAAATCAATGCTTGCAAAGAAATAAAAAGAAAAATCACAGGGTCATGATCAGATGTAGAATAAATAGATAAACCAAGTAAGTTCCTGTGCACCCTGTAATTAACCTGCTTCACTCTCTGTAAATTATCAGTAGGTAGGTTGGGACCTTTTTGGACTCAGCACAAAGGAGGGAGAATCTGTCAGCCCCTTTTGTAAGTGAAAAGGTGATTTTTGCTCTGAAGTCCTTTTTCCTGACAGTGAGGCTGTAGTTGGTCTGCAGAGAATATTGGAAGAAAACCTATTCTGCACAAGGGGCTGAGGAGCACATGGTGGGTTATCACAACATATGCTCCATAGTCAAGACAAACTGAATCCTTCTTGAGCCTCTGTTTCATTCTCTCATTCCCAGTAGTGGTGCATTAGTACATTTATAAGAGCAGATTATTTTTGTATTTTTATCTTTATCAATGAGCCCAGCTTTTCCAGAAATGCTCACAGCCCTAAGAGTGCCCTGCTAGAGGCAGTGTCCAGGCAGGAGGGTGTTTGACACTCCAGACACTACAGAGCTGCTTGGGGACAATCACCTGCAGGGGCTCTCTCTCCCTACCCAACTTCCTTGCCATTTTGGAACTTTCTGAATCATTCTTTCATGGATGAAAGCTACCAGTGTAGGCCCAAGTGCTGATATCATCTAAAAGCAAAATATTAACTCGATTTTCCTCTCCCTCTGAAAATGAAATTAAAGCATTAATATGCTCAGTGACTGCTGTATTGTAATTACTGGCTAACTATTCTACATTTTCTTAACAAAGCAATCTGGAAAAGTTAGAGTGCTTCTCTTCTATGGTGATAAGCATCTAGCAAAAACAGTTTAGAAATATTTTTAGCCATCTAGTAACAAGGACATTTCTGCAGTATATTGACACAGAGAACCTGTTATCTATAGTCCTCTTGGGTTTAAAACAAAAGAAAATGTTTTCAGAAGCTTTCAGATGAGACCTAAGTGGCACAGAGTACGTAAGTGCAGAGAAAAAAAAATTAAATGGCAGCAAAATATTGCCACTGCAATATTGCCAATCACGTATTAAATAACAACATTGGAATTGTTTCCTTGAAGCAAATTTTTAATTATTAAACACAAATCTGCTATGGAAGCCAGAAGTGTTAATTTTGCACTTAATAATTAAATATTTCCAATTTTATTTGAGAGCAAGATAATTCTTGCAGAAAAAATAAGTCTGGAAAATGTTACATGCACCCAACAGCACTCCTTGTTTTAAAGTTAATATCCAGAATGCTGTGGAATGCTTGTGCACAGTAGCCATGCCTTTCATATCAGTAAGCAAACTAGGATCCAGCAGGGATTTGTTTGCAATTATAGAAAAAGACAATTTTCTTAAAACCTCATCTATTGATTCATCTTAACTCCAGTGTTTCTCCTGTCCATGCAGGAGAAAGATGCTGTAATGATGCTGAGCTCTTTTAAGTGCCAACAACTGTTCCACGTGGGCATCCTGCAGCTCAATGAACTTGACTATTGCAGGCTTCTGCAATATGAAAGTATTACTGAAAATATAAGGTAGCAACTATTCCATTTTTCTGCCTTATCTAGCTTTCTGTCTCTCACAGAACATGTCCAGACTGCCCCTGTGATGCTGGCAAGCCAGTAATGTGTCCCTACAGGGCTCACTTAGAATGAAGAGGCCAGCAGGAGCTCCTGTCCGAGATCAGATCTGCAGCCACAAGGCTGTGCCTTGGCACACCCAGAACTGCCTTCTGGCCATTTAGCCACAGCAGGGCCAGCACTGGGACAGTGCTCCAGCAGCCTGCTGCAGCTTTCTGCTCCTCACCTGCATGGAGAACACGTGCTGCATGTCTTCAGAGATGCTGTAAGCTGCCCCAGACTGCTGGAGGCAACGCCACTGGTGTTCAGAAGGACAAAGACCTGTGTCTAATGCACCATGTCCATTGGCATATGCCTCTGGGTGAGACACAGCACGACTCACTTTGGAGGGAGAGGATGCAGTGTGCAAAGAAAATAAGCAATTAAAAAAATGAGGGTTGGAGTAAGAGTAAACTGCACGATACTAGATTGAAGAACTGTGAAAAACAGGAAAAAAGAAAAAAAAAACAGATAATAGTTCACTCTACCTTAATTCTAACTTAATTGTTCATTCCACCTTTATTTTTGCATTTCCTGCCTTTTCAGTATTTGATTCAGCAGAATTAAAGGATTCCTTCTTTGTGCAGTCTGACATACACAGCTTGTGTTTCTACTGCATATATTAGAAAATATTTGTCTTCTAGGATGACATTAAAGCCAAAGAAAGTCGTATTATCAAAGTGCTTAATTTCTATGTTAAAAAAATTTAAAAGCTGAAGTTTGGAGATTTTAATAGTTTACATTTTCACCAAAAGATGGCTTAAAGATAC
>VYZU01059690.1:0-13062 GCA_013401355.1 Ceyx cyanopectus
CAACCTGAATGATTCTGTGTGATCAGCTGTACACACAAGTGCAGTGCTCTGTCCTTCTGTCAACAGCTGGGGTTGGCCTGGCACCTGGAATCCTCTCCTGCATTTGTTTGCACTGACTTAGCACTGATGCAACCAAACACTAATTTTGATTAGGGTTTCCCAATGGAGAAACCATGTAAAGCCAGTAACATTTTACACAGCACAGAGTCATGACTGGTTCCTCACTGTTTACAACCACTTTAGGAGAAGAGGCAGGGCTAAGTTTCCATTAAACACTTGGGAGTCCTGCAGTCTCCTCTTTCAATCACCTGCAGAATCCTAAACATTTTGTGGAGTCTAGTCTGAAAACTTCAGCTTACTGAAATTGAGACACAAAACACCCCAGAGGCAAAGAATGTTGCTCCTCCTCCTCGAGTCAGCACGAGGGGAACTCTGTGAATTACAAGCTACAAGCTTGTAAGAAAGCAGATCTCATTCAACACAGGTACTAGAAACACTGCCCAGGTTCTCCCTCATTATTTTCTTGAGGCAACTCCAACATTTGTTGCTTTCCATAAGTATTTCTAAGAAAACACTCATTTTAGGACACAGAGGACCAAGAGATATTTTTGTCTGCAACTCTGGATTTTTGGGACTGAAAAAGAACTTTCCCTCCTACTCCTAACAGCTCTGCTGTGGGGACAGGCTGAAGGAGCTGGGGTTGTTCAGCCTGGAGAAGAGAAGGCTCTGGGGAGACCTTAGAGCACCTGCCAGTGCCTGAAGGGGCTCCAGGAAGGCTGCAGAGGGGCTGTTTCCAAGGGCCTCTGTAAAAGGATGNTCCATTCTCAGATTCTGCCCCAGGAGCCGGTGGAGTCAGCCTGTCCTGAATTGTTTATTTGGATGAATCTTTCAGTCCACACCCATCTTGTGAAAACTTTACACAACAGGATGAAAAGAGGCTCTGAAATTCCACACCCTAGGGATCACTGTGTCTACATTTAGAACTACACAAGCTTTGTGACACTTCCATGCATTTTCATTATTGCCTCATAGGTATCCACAGCAGAAATTTCTCCACAGCTTTTACCAGGGAATGGAGGAGGGATTTGAGGAGATCAGAGGACAAGTGTCTAAAACAGCATTAACTAGGGGGAGATTTGTCTTCCAAAACCCTATGCCCTTACATGCCATGTTTCAAAATTATCTTGATAACCTAGAAAAAAAACCTTTGAAATAGGATGTAATTCAGCACAGATTATTGTAGGGTAGAGAACTAGGATAGAAATAATCTACTGTTCAAAAATAGGATGAAAAATAACTGCCTAGGCAGGAAAAAATGAGGTTATCAGAGATTAAGAACCCAACAGGGCTTAAGGAAGGCACACTGTTGTGAGAAAAAAAAAAGCAAATGCAGTTCTGGAGCATAGAAAAGGCTCCAGAACTAAGGCTGTTGCACCTAGAACAAGGGACAGCAGCTGCAGGAGAGACACAAAAATACTATCACAGCCTTGCTATTGTGATAAGCTCTGAAAGCTCCCTGTCTTCACTCTGACATGCTGCACAGATGAATAAAGCCCTGATGCCCCAGCCATCTCAGCTTTAGCACAAGAAAGAACAGGTATTACCCCATGTGTGCTTTTAAAAGAGGCAAGCTAGCTCCCTGGTGGTTCTGTGTTCATTTACAGACTATCTCAGATGTTGTTTCTCTTGCAAACCATTTGTAAGGGTACTCTTACTGGAACACAGATTCCTAGGAAAAATATTGCAGTTTTATTTTGTGCACTTTAGCAGCTGAAAGTAAACCAGGGTCAGCATCAAGCACGTGACCAAACTAACTTGTCTGAATGAAGACTGCTGTTGCAGCAGAGTATTTACATGATTTACAGAATAATTAAGCTTTGGTGCCAGTAAAATGAAAAAGAAAAACTCTCATCAATAAAGAAACCCATAAATGCTTCCTTCTTTTTTACCAAAAGGTATATTGTAGTTCAAAAGGACTAATTCAGGCCCTACTTTGAGTAGAGGCTTTAGAGAAAGAGACTTTGAGAGATCCTTTCCAACCTAGAACTTTCCACTACAGGATCATTCTAATGGTGCACCTGAAAGGACAGCAAACAACATTATCAGAAAGACAAAAACCCCAACATCTCAAACAAAAAAGCCCATCCTTTCTGCCCTAAAAGCAAATAATCAGAGGTAAGAAGTACCCTTTGTCTCAGCTAGACAGAAATCCTTGAAAAAGAAGCACTTCTGGCACACAGAAGGAAAGTCAGAGTCTAGGAAACATGCCTTCTCTATATATATGCTGTTGGAAGTGACTGCTCAGAAAATCTATGAGCAAAAGCATAACTGAAGGCAGTTAGAAATGCTGGTAAAAACTGATCTTGAAGTGGAGGCTGTTAATGAAAAACTGTAACACATTCAGTAATAAACAAATCCACTTGCTTGGCCCCAGTTCTTCTGGGGACACTGTGATGACTTGGGAGCCCACATCTAAAGATGGAAAGGCCTGTACTCAGGAGATTTCAGGTTTCTACAGGAAGAAAATGAGGAGCTTTTTCACCTCTAAAACAGCCTACCTGGATTGAAGCAGATGTCTGAACAGAGTTAGCAAAATGGACAAAGCTGAGATTCAAAAGACAAATACTAACCTTTTGTTCTTCATGAAATAAAAAAAGAAAAAGCTCAGGCCAGTCACGACTTCTGAATGCTCTCAGACAAGGAGTTACTGTCATTAAAGAGGTGTATGTGTGGAACACAAACAGGGAGAGGCCACCCCAAGCTGTGGCAGCACACCCTGGGAGCCTTCCCACGTTCATGCTCAGGACTTGGGAGAGCA
The DNA here is from genome assembly GCA_013401355.1 of Ceyx cyanopectus. NCBI lineage: Eukaryota > Metazoa > Chordata > Aves > Coraciiformes > Alcedinidae > Ceyx > Ceyx cyanopectus. Next base: position 2,819 of record VYZU01059690.1, read on the forward strand.
CAGAGCTGCCAACAAATGACTAAAATACTTGCCACTGAAAGCTGTCAGCCAGACACCACTCTGGGCAGCACAGGAGTGCCTACACAGTGGGAGAGCACACTAACATATGCATGTGAAAGGGCCACACAGCACAATTCCTAACTTACCATGCTGCTAACCAGCACCACGACCCTCCTACCAGAAAGGCAGGTAGATAGCAAATGAGGAAACAAGTACCAGAAGTACAGAATCCTCCTTTCCCTATAGAGAGTACAAACCAGAGCTGTGACAATTCACATGCTGAGGAAAGACACAAATATGAACAGGGAGGGAAAAATACCTCCAAACAAGGAGGAACTTCCCCTTACAACTGTCAACAATATTAAGCTACTTCCCCCATCGAGTCTTGCAGCTAAGTTGTACACACTGCTGTTCAAGGCAGCAAAGCACACACTGGAAAAAAGAATCTGAGTCTGAAAAGAAAGGGATTAAAAATACCAGCACCATTTTTCATCCAGCTCATCATCATCTTCACAGATCTTTTGGTGCAGACGAGAGAGGCTCCAGGGAACTGAAGCTGAGGCCCTGGAAGGAAGGCTTGTTTAAAACACCAAAATGCAGTAGAAAGCTGAGAAGGGAAGGTCATGGCTGTACCTGGATGACATCATCCTCTGCAACTTCAAAGAGGAGCTCATCATGGAGTTGGAGGATAAAGAAACCTCCTCTGATGGGATGTAGCATCCCCCTGCTTCTCTTCCTCGCCGGCCTTCCTACACAGGAGAAGAGCACAGCTTGTCAGATAGCATTACACAAAAGCATGTTCCTGTAATTAAAATCACTAATCCCTAATGATGAGAAAAAGAACACAAGGAACTTGAACATTAGAAAGCTACAGCTGAAACCACAAAACATTGCTGTCCTGTCAATATCTGTACATTTACCAAGAGAAAAAAAAATGTGAATGAAAAGTATTTCAGATACAAACATTTCAGCCTTACATTGTAAAGACATGAATCAGAACAGAAGCAAGAGACAGTTGCATCTCCTGAACCATCTGTTTTAAAAGTAAATGTTAAACAAAATCATGTCAGGTTTCATCAGAAGTTGGTTTCCGATGTTCTCTCTGGCAACGAATTAAAATTCTGCTTTTCTTCTACAATCATTTCAAAGGCCAGCCTGAAAATGCAGTAAGCCTCCTCCCAAAATGCAGTTATCTGAAACTGTAGCTACTACTCCTGATTAAGGAAAACAAAAAAAAAAAGAGCAATTTTTGAATAAACAAGTAAGCAGCTGATAAAAATAGGATCCCGGATGCCTTGCCTGACCAAAATAAAACAGAACAAACCATTCCATAGTTTAAAAAAAAAACAACCAAACCAAACCTTTTTTTTTTTCTTTTTTTTTTTTCAAAAAAATAACCAAAGCCAACCTTGCAGAGAGTGTCCCAGAAGTTATTTATTTCTCCAGTTAGCTGCCAGGAGGAATCCAGTTCACAACCGCAGGAAGGGTTTCAGAGTATCACCAGTTCCTTGCACAAGCCTCCCAGGGAAGCAGCAATGCTGAAGAGGCCACATGATGCAGGAAGCTGCTTTGATGGCACTACCATTTCTAACTTGATGAAAAGTAACTCCTTCTAGGTCTGGAAACATCTAGTTTCACAGGGGGAAGAGCTGTCACTAACACATCTCCTGGCCTTCCTACAACTGCATTGGCCAAAGGTCAGGAGCTGCTGCTCCTGGAAGGGGTGGGAGGTTCTGCCAAGCAGATGCCTTCTACTCCCACAGCAGACCTCTGAATCTCTCTGATCTCTCTGAAGTAAAACTCCCTGACATATTTAAGATCTGGAAATTAATTCGTTTTCCTTCTCAGTCCTACAAATCAGACTCCTCCTTCATATTAAGACAGCTTCATGTTTCAGGTTGAAGCTTGAGAGCCATCAAAGAAAGCTAGCACTCCAGCCCTTCAGCTGTCTTTCTAAAGATGTATGACTGATGAACAAAACACTGTCTACATGATGCTAAAAAAAAAGTCTTTGTAGAGCTCCTCTGGGAATGAGGATCCCAGCACAGCCCTGTTATCTGCAGCTAGAAGAAATTCATGCTGATAAGTGCTTCAAAATCAAACTCTCACGGAGCCTTTGCACATCAAATTCCAGTCAAGAAATTCCAGACTTAATTCTAACCAAAAAAATGTGGCTTTGGAACTAGATGTTCCACTCTATAAAGATAGATCTATTCACTGCCTTTGAAGTCAGAGTATCTGCTCAGTTTCTCCTTCCTGCTTTTGAACAATTCTGTGGTAGAACTATCACATATGATGAACTCCCACTGCCAACCTTTGCAAGATTTGCTCTGAGGCAACTGGAGTTTCTGATCTGATCACAGCATTTGCTTGAGTTGTATGTTGAACAGACATTCCCCCTCCTTTCTTAGGACTTTTGGGCCCATTAAACACAGACTTACCACTGTCAGGAAGTAAAATCTCTCCCTCTCCCAGCTCAAAGGCCCTATTTTTTTTTTTCCAGGCAATTTTCTATGATTTTTTTCAATGAGTAACATGGAAAGCTTTGCTGCAGTGTGCCAGGCAGAGGTGAGCATACCTGATTGATCTCTCTGGAAGGAGCTCTCCAGGTGCCCGTGGGACTTGATCCCAGAGGAGAAACCTTCCAGGCATCTCTGAATGTTCACAGTGGCTGTTTTGACAATGTCTGCAGCAGATCCCTGAACAGTTGTGTTCACAGCCTGTCGCTCTGCCTAAACAGAGAGAGCAGGTCTCAAAAGCTACTCCAAAAAAAATCAAGTCTACTATGGCATATGTACTTCATTAAAAAGAATCAATATAGGGCCATATATAGGCATGGTGAAGCCTCCAAATAAGCAGAGTTCAGAGTGTGCTGTATCTGCCTGAAAGAGAGAGACAGGTTAGACTAGCTTCAGACACAAGATTTCTCCAAGTGATTGAGGAAAAGCAGGATTTCCACAAATTTAAAGTTAGTATCAAAAGTAGTACCAACCACGAGAGGGAGAAACATAATGCACACAATTAGTTTCATGAGGAGCAAAAAAAAAATCTGACAGTTAATCCGAGTACCATAAAACACTCCAGTCTGCCTTCAAACCCATCAGGAATGGCTAAGCAAAGGAAGAAGCTGGACTACATGGACTCATCTGCTCTGACTGCCAGAGCACTGCAGCTGTGCTGTGAATGTGTCAAACCACACCAGAACACACTCTGACTTTTTCCTGTTAAAACAATTCCTCCACACAAGCAAGCTAGCTGCTAATCCCCTCCTCAGACAAGAAAACTGTATCCAAAGGTTCCAAGGTTCTTCAGTCTTTGATTAGAACTGAAATATGTGCTAAAAGTTATAAAGAAAGCCAAATGATATCGAAGATAATTCATTAACTGGTCTTTAATATCTTCTCAAAGAACAAATCAAAGTTGAACAGCAGGTGCATCTACAAAGGTTTTGTGATGAAGCTGCCTTCAGATATGGCCAAATAGTCTCCAAAGTGTTTCTGAAAGCCTTGTTTCCCTTTCAACTACCTGGAGTGCACACTGCCCCACTTTTTCCCTCTTCCACTCTAGTCATTAATTCCACATGACCTGCTCCAGCCTCCTACTGAGAGGTGTCATGGTTCCTTCCCACAGCAATGCACCAGCAACTCCCCAGGGAGTCAGTTCACTCTTACCCAAGTACACACTATGACAGATGGCCAAAAGGACCTTGAAAAAAAAAAAGCCAATGCAAAGGCGTGTATTAAGTAAATATTTATCTAACAAGTTAGTGCAATTTTCCTTTGAGAAGAAATAAGCAACAGATACCCAAAAATATAAGACTCCAATGCCCTTTCTTGTTCAAGTGCTAACAGTATACAACACACAAAGACTGCTGAGTGGAAGCAACTCAGCCTGAAGAGGTAAAGCTGCATGGAGGCTTTTCAAGATCATGTCCACTGATTTCAAGAAATTACTCACTCCAGTTCCAACGTGGGAGCTCTGCAGCGAGGTCAGCACAGTGATGACAACTACACTCAGTCACAGACTTACTTCAAGAACACCATGACAAAAGCTGCTATTCAGAGAACAACTGAAGGAACTTAAGTGAGAAGTTGAACATCATGACAGTTCACAGACCCTGTAGAACTGTAGATAAAGTTATGCAAAGAAATCTAGTGCTTTAGAAATAAAAATAAATAAAAATACTGCACTTTACATACGTGAGCTTTACTGTAGGGGTTTGGGTCTCTGATGGCTTGCAGGTATCTCCTCCTTCCCAAGATGGTCTGCACAAACCCAGCTCTTCTGCAGCTCCTCACTGTCTCCCTCAAGAATTTCTGGATCCCTGTGAGAGTTAAAAAGAAAGTTTTGTCTAATACAGCTGATGTCCCCTGGTGACTTCTCACTGGGGTGACTGGAAGCAGCCTGGGACACCCAAGCAGCACAAAGGTAATTCTTTATATTTCCTAGACTCCAGCAGCAGCCAAGGGCACACTCCTGCTGACTCCAAGGTCTGCTGGGAGACTTATTAAGACTTTTAAGGGGGAAGAGAGAGCACAAAGTGTCATGATATCTGTGCTCAAGGAGGCAGCAAGTCTGTGCCCAGACACAGAGGATCACACATGTATTACTGATAATGGGAAGGTCAGGGCCTGGACCAGCACTGGAAAGACAAGCAGCAGGGAGGGAGGGAGCTGACAGCAGAAGTCAGGGCTTTTCATTCCTCAGGCTGCCTCACTTCATACTGTGGCACTTCAGATTCTAGGATGAAAGAAACTCACCAGCCTGCACTTTGCAAGGGAAGGAGTGAATCCACCAAAGGTGTTCAAAAGAAACTTAGGTCAAAGGAAGGCGAGTGAGGGAAGATTTCCCTTTCACTGCAAATTCAGGTATCAACTGCACTAAAGTGGAAAAGTTACCTTCAGCCAGTTTCTTTTCAAGATTTAAGAATGTAAAAGGTAAAATGAGCTGTTCAAGATGGTGCTTAGACACATGGCTTAGTGGTGGATGTGCCTGTGTTCTGTTAATGGTGGGACTGCATGATCCTAAAGATCTTTTCCAACCTAAATGAGCTCATGATTCTGCTCAGTGATTCTACAAGGTATGTAACTTAGCATGCCAGCCTGGCAATACACAGTGAAAATGCACAAGAAGTGAAGTTACCAGGTCCACTGAGGAGTTTGTACATCTGCACATGTAGCAAGAGGAAAGAAGCAGGAACTTATTTCTAATGGTCATAAAGGAGAGACTATCCAGAAATTACTGGGGACTAAACAGTCTCTTAATAGGACAAAATTTCTCAGCATATCTTCAAACATCTACAACTTCAGAACATAATTTTTCCAGCTAATTTTCCAAGTTCTATGGTTAGAGCTAACTGTCTCTCATCCCATTTGCTCTCCATTCATTTTCTGATTGCAGCTCTACTCTTCCTATAGCTTCCCTAAAAACGACCAAGCTTCTTAGAAACACAACAATTTTTATAAAATATGGGAGAGCTGCTCTGAGCAGCTGGATGAAAATATACGGGTTATATGCAAAACAGTTTAAGACCCAAAGAAGACAAGAACAGAAGAGAGAAATGGTTATATTCAAAATGATAAGAAATGTGGTCTGAAGTTGTATTGCATGTCCTCTGAAGCTGTGTGTTCTAATGAGGAAAAGTGTTTCTTATTCAGAACGTTTAGCCCTCTCCAGGCTTAATTTTTAAAACAACAAAATAATTCTTATAGTGAGTAAATAACAAGGTCCCAAAGATTAATAGAACCAGAGTGTAAAGTAAGACATTATGGAGCATCAGATTGCTCCATAAAGTGTTCATGTGCTGGACTTTTTCAGAATGAAAAAAGAGACAGGAGTAGTAGAAGGTGGAGACAAATTTAGGCTCTGAACATCATTGGAGAGAAAGGATTAAAACCAACCAGCACTACCACAGAGCTTCCAAACAGCCACAGCCAACCTGTGTATGTTGACTTGAAGGAGTCAATGTAATTGGCAGCTTCGTTTTCATCAATCCCCATCTGCTCGCCTAAAGATTTTGCTCCAATTCCATAGATGATTCCATAGCAGATCTGCCAGAGGACAGTGTGAAGAACCACAACCATATGGTGAGCCATGCAGAGAAAGCAGAGGCAAAACAAAATGTGATTCACTGGAAGGTAAGTATGGGCAGGGGGGTTGGACTAGATGATCTTCTAGGTCCCTTCCAACCCCTAATATCTGTGAATCTGTGAGAAGAGACTTCCCCTGAGTTCAAGCCATTCATGCTGCTTTTCTCCATCCTCAACCCCCAGACCCCAAACAGCTTCAACTGCAATGTATTGAGAGTAGGTGGACATGAAAGCAGCTACTGAACAACATAGAATCACAGAGTGTCAGGGGTTGGGAGGGACCTAGAAGATCATCTAGTCCAACCCCCCTGCCTGAGCAGGGGCACCGAGACCAAGTCACCCAGGAACAGATCCAGGGGGGGCTGGAATGTCTCCAGAGCAGGAGACTCCACAACCTCCCTGGGCAGCCCCTGCCAGGCTCTGCCACCCTCACTGGGAACAAGTTTTTCCTTGTGTTTCCCCTCAACCTCTTGTGCTCCAACTGACTCCCATTGCCTCTTGTCCTGTCACTGGATGACACTGAGCAGAGTCTGGCTCCATCCTCCCTACACTGCCCTGAACATATTGACAGACACTGCTGAGCTCCCCCCTCAGTCTCCTCTTCTCCAGGCTAAAGAGCCCCAGCTCTCTCAGCCTCTCCTCATTGCCAAACCCAAACAGAAAGACATACTATTGTGACTCCCTGATGTTCTGCACACAGAACCTTCCCACCCAGAAAGCTGCTGCTGATTTTTTTTTCCTAGAAATTACCTGTTTAGCTTGTTGCCTGGTCCTGTCTCCAACAGCTTCAGGATCAATCATTTTCCACTCTGCTGCAATGCTCTTAAAGACATCAGTACCCCTGTTCAAAGCTTCAATGAGTCGACAGTCACAAGACAAATGAGCCAGGATCCTCAGTTCAAGCTGAGAGTAGTCAGCAGCCAAAATTAAGCCACCTGAATTGAAGAATTTACCAGAAATCATTATTTCATCATTATTCCAACTGTCCTTGTATCTCTTGCTCTGCAAGCTTTCCAGAGCCATTTCTAGCAGACAAAATCTGCTTCCCCAACTCCCAGGCCTGCCCACTTTCCATCTAGCCCCTACCCCTGGAATGCAGACACACAGACAAGTATTTGTGCAGGTGCCTGTGTAAAAGGCTAGCACCTGATAGGAGCAATCAGCACAGTGACCAGAGCAGCAGCCTTCTACTAAGCCAGGCAGGCAAGGTAGAGAGTGACATTTGGATCTCAGGAACACTGGATGGAGTGGAATCTGTGTAGGAAGAGCTGCTGAAGAGATCTCTCTAAAAAGCAGGTATTCTTAAAGAGGACATGAAAGTGTGAATACTTTCCCCACTTGAAACTCTCTCCTCTACAGTTTTGTGAATAATTTTAAGGGCATGCTAACTATGCAGTAGTTTTCCAAGCAGGCTGCTCAGTCAGATATATACTGTCATTAATTCTTAACTCTTCAGTAGCTCTAGGATTTTTTGTGAACTATATTGTGAAGAATCACAGAGCAGGATCTGGGCATTACCTGGGAAGGGAACAAAAACATGCCTCATGCTAACAGAAAACAGCATTCCTCTTTCTTCAGATCTGTCTTCAGCCTGAGCCTTCAGGCCATTAGACACAATACTGGAATGCTTTCTACCTCTGTGGAGACAGAGAATGACTGTTACTCACCAATTTCTAAGCACTTAGCAATGCAGAATCATTTTTTTTCCACAAAGAATCAGTGAAAAGAAGCAGAATAATTTTTTTTTCCACAAAGAATCAGTGAAAAGAAGTGATAAATAGCCTCTATTCCACTATTTTATTGCTCATAGAGCACTGCATGTTTCCTCTCTAAAGAATGAGGAAAATATTGCCCCAAATCAACTTGAATTCCTTTTCCAGAAGGCCAGAAGTCTACAGTGGCACCCAGGTGCTCTGCAGCCTCTCAGGGCTTGCTTAGCTCTCCTGTTTCATCAAGTCACTTGTAGCTGCAGATGGAATTGTACCCCTTGGTGCACCCACTGAACAGTGCACAGCTCTGACACCACTCACTTCAGCACCAAACTTCCAGCCTGCCCATTGAGTCAAAAGGCCTTTAAACAATCCTTGATGCTTGGGTCAGGGATCTGAGCAATTTCTTTCCCAGAACTAAAAAGTATTTCAGAGATCAAGGCTAGTTTCAGCAAAGCACAGAAAAGACATCATGCTCTCTTCCTTTGTGCACTTCCTTTTCTTCTTATACCCTATCATTCAGGGGTAGTAGGGATCAAGGAGATGAAAGATGGCACCAAAAAAATTCACAGAAATCATTTTTCAAAAGAAATAAAGGTGAGGACAACATAAGGGAACTGTGGGAAATCAGTGTCCTGCAAAGGTTCCTAATTTAGTTGATGAGTAAGGGCTTTATACCACAACCTAATTGAGCTACCCTCCTCTGGTTAGAAGCTTCTTACAACAAGAATGAGGAGTAGTAATAGTAATTATGATGATAAAAGACAGCTTGGACTTATGTTTAGAAGGCCTATCAGACTTAGGCTGCAAAACAGCTTCTTTTGTGCCAGCAGTCATTTCTGTGCCTTTAGGACTGCGCATCTTCCTAACACCAGGCTGCTTAACCAAAGAATGTGTCCCAAAAGTCACACTGAGAAGCAGATCTCTCTCAAAGTTCAGCAAGCATTCCACTCATTCCTTTGATCAGCTGTTTCTCTACATGGAAGACTCTCAAAACCCATCCCAACCATCCTGCTCTCCAGCCATCCTGCAAAGCTGCTGCAAGCCCCAGCACTGACAGAGCTGCTTCTCACAATGACATTTCTGCCTCTGGTTAGGCCTGGTTCTTCTGAAGAGAGGTGGACAAGATCCTGCTACTCCTGGGCTCTCTTCTCATGATCTACTCAAGGATATTAGAAACATGGTGGTAGGAAAAGAGAAGAGCCAAAAACTTCTCAAATTCCTCACATCTCGCTATGGGGAAAAAAAACGATTATAAAAGTCACTCAGATGATACCTATGGGACAAGAACCTGAATGGAAAGAGCACTTGAAAGGGCAGAAAACCACCAGTAAGTATGAAATCCCAGAACCACACAGCTGTTCAGGCACTGGTGTGCAATGCTGGCAAAATAAAGCATTTGGTTAACAACAATCAGATTTAGAAATCTTTTTCTGCTTCATCATCATAAACAAAATTAACCAAGAATGAAAACTCTGTTCACTCGTGTTCCCTCACAAAGGGAGCTGCACAGCATAAACCAGATGAACTTTCTTCCACAAACCAGTTCCTCACTTCAATTTAAGTTAATTTGCACACTCAGGCTTTGCATCCAACAGTTGGGAGCATCACCCTAACCTCACTGTAGGATTTCATAAAGAATTTCAAAGAGTAAGTGGCTGTATGGAGCCACATGTTGTTAGCATTACTAGGCTTTTCAGGAGTCACTGATTTTTTTGGGGGGTATTTATTTCCCTGAAACTGTAAGGGAAACACTGAGTAACAAGTCACACTGACACCACAGCAACCACAGGTGAAGTCAGAAAAGAGAAATCTGTCAGCCCCACCACACTGAGATCAGCAGAGCAGGCAGCAGCTTTGCCAAGATCCTCCCACCTGCCCCCAGAAACAGCAAGCAAATGAACATTTCCATGGGTTTGGGAGGGTGGGCTTTCTTCCACCACAGTTGGCATGTCAATCTCAAAATCTCTTGGCACGTTCTGGATATTTGGCTCTGTGAAGGTTATTCGACCTGAGAAGGAAGACAAGACAGAACTAAGACAGGGACCAAAAGGAGTCTAATTTAACACAGCCAAACACATATCTGCATCTCCAAAAAACAAGGGGGAGGAAGGCAGGAAAGGACATGACCACTGAAAAAATTTAAAGGGAAAAATTGGGTTTTAATGGGCTTGAGGTGGTTCACCTGCAGCATTTCTGTATCACTAAAAAGAAGCTCTCAAAGCCAGAACCTGTTCTGGGGTCAGAGATTTACACACTAGTATGTGCAAGAAATGAATACTGCTTGGTAAGAAGAAAAGCTGTTTTTTATATATTTTTCTCTCTAGACCTTTAGGGCAGATTCACATGAAGTAGGTATATTTCAGTATTTTCATTTGGTTCAAGGCCTGATATCTTTTTTTTTTTTCTCCAGAGAAAAGCTGCACCAACACACACACACACACAC
>VYZU01059692.1:0-10355 GCA_013401355.1 Ceyx cyanopectus
TCACAGAGACTGCCTCCTTCCATTGGACACACACCCCTGACACCCCTGAGGTATTCATAGATATTAATAAGGTCCCCTCACAGTCTTCTCTGAAGTCTAAACAGTCCCCAGTTACGTCAGTCTTTCTTCACAGGGGAGATGCTCAAGTCACTTAATCATCTTTGTAATCTCCATTGGACTGTTTCCAGTGGATCCCTGTCTCTCTTAAGCTGGAGAGCCCAAAACTTGACACAGTATTCCAGGTGTGGTCTCACCTGGGTAGCACAGAAGACATGACCCCAGTCTTCCTGAGTAGGATCGCTGCTAATTAATGTAATCCCTTAGACAAGGACTAATAGAGTATTCTACATGGGATGCCAGAAGCCAAAGTTACCACTTTGATATAAATTTGATAGCTTTTATTTTTCTTTTTTTTTTTAGTGCAATAGAATTTATAAGCTGTGCTCCGAAAACATTTCCTGTGTAGACAATATAGAAACAATGTGTAGATATTAAAACAGCAAGCAATATAGATATTACACTTGGCAAAAGAAATATAATTTGCCATTAAGGTCTAATTTTTTTTTTCCATGTGAAACAATTCTTCAGTAAAAAAACCTGCAAGATGATAACTTCTCTAGAACAGGCAAACTCCTCTGGGATATTCTTGTTAGCCAAAAACTGTCAAGAATATTTGTACAGGAAAAGAAGAAACTACTTTGTTGGAATAATATTCCCATTTCTGTGATTTCCATGCCTCTGTCTGCCACCCTCCTTTAGTTATGATGTCATAGTTTCACTTTATGTGTCACTTCTAGAAAATCTGAAGCAGCAACTTTTGCTACTTACTGACCTGGAAATGAATTGTCCTCAGGTGGGATGCTTGACCATATTTAGCTTTCCTGGAGACAAAAAAAAAAAAAAAAAAAAAAAATAAAATTTTANAAAAAAAAAAAGCTTTGTTATTTGGGGCTGGAAAGGATTTTACTACTTAAATTCAACATGAAAGTCATAAAACAAAGAGAAAACAATACCCAAATTGAACAATTTGATTTGAAACAAGGCAAGAACAGATTTATGTTAATCATTCCTGGTAACTACTTGTCTCAGCTCTATTTGAAATTCTTCAAATCTGAAGACTTCAGTTTCACAAGGCTGTGTTCTGAAGCTGTTTACTCTTCTCCTGTTCAGACAGGACCTAAAGAACAAAGGTGGGGTTTGTATATGTAAAAATTTTTTATCTTGTTTGAGTTTTCTAATTTAAAAAAACTGGTGGTGTCCTCTTATTAGGCTGTATAAGAGCAGAGTAGTGTAAGTTGTCATAAATGAGACTGTTCCCATAAGAAATGTTGAAGGGGCGGGGGGATGGGGGGGTGGGGGAGCGGTGAGAAGGAATGATCCTGGATAAGAAACTTTGGAAGTGGTACATTATTTCTGATGGTTGGAAGCAGCCAGACCTTCACTCAAAATTTACCTGACCATAGTTTTAGCCACTGCTGCTTTTCTGTCTGTAGTGTTAGGGTAACTGTGTTTAAGTGATAGAAGAGACTCCTTCTTGTACTAACCAAGCTTCCTGCTGGCAGCTGTAGTAGGGTCCTCTGTGATCATGCCTCAGATACCTCAGTAAGCTCTCTCCCTTGCAAGGCATCTCTAGCAGGGTTCCTGGACCTCAGAAATGGTTAAATCTTAATTATCTCCACCTTCTCTGTGCTGGGTCTGCACTCACCTTTCAGTGCAGAGGCTAGTGTTCAGGCTCATACTGTTCCAGTCTGGAGATGAACAGACAAGATATTTTTTGCTACTTTGTTGACTGTGCTCCAGGGTGACTTTGCTCTTGTTAAGTGTTGGGATGTCCATCGCTTTGATGTCTGTTAACTGGTACGGTGAGTCAGGTCTTGCCAATCTGCTCTGGAAGCCAACCATGATTATCCAGCTGTATTTTTTTCCAACAAGGATGGAGAATTGTGTTTCCTCAGATTGATAGACCTGTGACCTGTTCTGTTAGCTAAGCTCTGTCCCATCACGTCTCTCCTCTCTCCTGAATCACGGTCCTAATTGCTCCTTCCATAAATGCTTGTGTGGGAGCAGATGAATCCCATGCCTTCACCCCTGAGGTAGCTCTCAAGAGGGTTACTCATTAATTGGCTCACCCCCTCTAACCATCTCCCCAGCAACTTGTACCGTGTCTATCCTCTCCACCCCCCCATCCCCTTCCAGGTGACAAACTTGGGCAAGAAAAGCAAAATCTCTACAGGAGGAGCAGTGCTGGTCACAGAAGCTGTCGACACAGAATTATATATATACAGAATTGTATAAGCTCCTTCATTAGGGAGGGGGTGGGTAAGATAGAGGTGTTAAATCTTCCATAGATACCACAGGAAATCTGCTTTAGAGCAGAAAGCTGCTTTGTACTAATCCAAGATCTGTCTGAAACTCTTTAAAATAGCAGCCAGAATTTAGAGTTGGAAAAGGGGAATGGCCTGCCCAGGGAGGTGGTAGAGTCACCATCCCTGGGAGTGTTTAAGAGCTGGATAGATGTTGTGCTTAGGGACATGGTTTAGTGGGTTTTGATAGGGTTGGGAATAAGGTTGGACTTGATCTTGAAGGTGTCTTCCAGCCAAAGATATTCTATGATTCCATGTTAAGTTTTACTTTCAAGTGTAAGGTAGAGGTTGGTGCTGGGAAAGAGATTCAGAAAGAGGAAAAAGCTTTTCATCATTTCAGGTGTTGTTTCAGACATGGTCAGGAGATGATCATTTGTCACTCTTGTCCTTGCTAGAGAAATGAAAACCATGGAGATGCAATATGCCTATATCTAGCCTTTGGTTTTAAGGCAAAAAAAAAAAAGTGGTCTTATACTTGTTAGGAGCTTTCTTTCTCTTGTGGAATAAAATATGGATTTTTTTTTTCTAGTGGCCACTCAAGACAAGACTACCTCATTCTTGAAAAAAATCTCTCTCCAAGAGAGGCACTCAATCATGAGGTGAATTGTGTGGCAGGAGAGAAGGGTAGAAAAATCTTTAAAGCAACTGTAACCACATTCTAGTAAAATTGCCAGTTTGCTTTCTCATGTCAGAATACATTTTTGGGTGCTCATTGCCAGGGTAAGAGCACAAGTGGCATTCACCACCACAGAAGAGAATTTACTCCTTTTTTTTTAGAAATTAAGGTATGGGTTGGGTTAAAGCCCACCTTAGGCAAAGGGACATATGTCCTTTAAACTCCTGTTTGTGGAATTCCTAAGAACTACATGACAGTTGTCATTCTTCCCCAGAAACAAACTGGATTCATGCGTTCGTGCAGTGGGATGAGAAAATGTCAAACGCAGTGGAAATTGTGCCCGAAAAAATGTGTGCTGTGTATTGGCTGAATTTTATCCAACCAATCCTATTTCTTTTGCAGTTTCTCTGTCCTCCTCTGTCTTCATTCCTGGCGTGTGACATAGCCTCTAAAATCTGAATAGCTCACCCCTCCCTCCCAGTGCCTCAAATAGGAGAGCATTTGTTGTTCTCTTCCCTGGACATACTGCAAAACTGTAGATGACTTCAAGAGCTACCCTTTATCTTTAAAGACTAAATCTGCCATTTATCTTTATCTTTAAAGATTGCAAAGTCCTGTGGTAATTGTACTTCTTCCAGAGCTTTGGTTTCTTGAGTGGAATAAAAATCCACTCATAGAATAAGACTTAAAAAAAATATTATAACTATTATAATATCTGGTATCTTAATTATCTTCTAGTTATAGCTTGTATTGGTTTTTTTTTGTTGTCCCACTGTTGTCATATGTGCTAGAAAAAATGATGTTGTGTATATACAACAGTGGCAGTTCAGTAAAATCTGTAACACTTATTCTCTTTATGCAGTGTTTACCAATAAGATTTAAACCCCCTAATTTACATGAGGGACAGAGCTCTGGAAAAAATTACTTTATTTTAATTGATGAACAACAATTACATAGCTTCAAAACATCCCTGGAGATGAGTGTCAGAGCATTTCCACTGCCTGAAGTCACAGTTTTACAGCCTTTTAGGGCCTGCTGGTGGTAATTACCTGGCTATAGATCTGTTGCTCAATAATCACAGCAAATTACTTGCTAGATTCTATCTGTAGGACAGCAACAGGAATGATCCAAATGTTTTGTAATCAAACATTGGTATTGGGTAGAGAGTCCAGTGAACTTGTAACAAAGAGCTGTCCTCTGGCAAAGGATTTATTTTGTTGTTTTCTTTTGCCTCCACTGCAACACCGATCCAAGGTTTGGAGCCAGCTGATTTCATTGCCCAGGTCCCATTTGAAATTCAGCTGTCTCTGGGTAGCTAGTTAAATGTGGCCAGAGGGTGGGAGGAAGGAAGTGGTTGTGCCCCCATACTCAGCACTGGTGAGGCCACACCTCAAGTGCTGGGTTCAGTTTTGGGCACCTCAATACAATAAAGACATAGATGTGCTGAAGCAGGTCTAGAGAAGGGCGATGAAGCTGGTGAGGGGTCTGGAGACTTTTGAAGAGAGGCTGAGAGAGCTAGGGTTGTTTAGTCTGAAGAAAAGGAGGTTGAGGGGGGACCTTAGAGCTCTCTACCTCTGAAAGGTGATGTTGGCCTCTTCTTCCCAGTAACTAATGACAGGACAAGAGAAAACAGCTGCAAGTTGCACCAGATAACTTCAGGTGAGAATTATTTACTGAAATAATAGTTAAGCATTGGAACAGGCTGCCCAGGGAACTGGGGGAGTCACCATCCCTGGAGGCATTAACAAAAAATGGGTGGATGTGGCACTTCAGGACATGTTCTAGTGGTCATGGAGGTGTTGGGCAGGATGTTGGACTTGATGATCTTGGAGGTGTTTTCCAACCAATGAGTCTATGAAAGGAAAAGGCTGGCTTTAAGAGCTGCTGAGCCTTTCTGCAGAAAATTATTTCACTTAGATCTTAGAAATACCTTGTAATGGTGGAAATCAAGTTGGATTTTTAAGGGATCACAGTTAAATTGTGCTTTTAGTGAGCAGGTTTCATTATTGACCTCAGTTTAAGTGGATTTCTGCTTGTGCTATGAATATAGCCTCCTCGAATCATACCTGTACGTTCCTGACAGCACAAAGGGCTTGCTTAGACTTCAGATAATCAATATTAGTGATGATTTAAAGACAAACTCGGAAGTTATGTGATGAATAATGGTTTCTAGTTAACTGATAACAGTTTATGTGTTCACTTTACTCTTCTTTGCTGTGCATCACTTGTACTGTGAATTCATACACATGTCTGTATGTCCATGTAGAAATATACATATATGTACATATGTGCATACATATCAGGTATATTATTTAATCTGGATTGCTTAACAGGCTTTACTGTGAAGTACAGTGGATGATTTAAAGGATGCATCCTTGTAAATATTGGTAACATGGAGAGCATTATTGATTAGATGTAGTATTTTTCAGTTTTAAGATGCCACCTAAGTTGAAGTGCACCACTGGTCTTCAGTATGATACTTGAAACCAGAAACAGCAACAGTGACAGAAGAAATGACATGACAGCCCTGTCAGATTTTCAGTCTGGCAGCTCCTAGGGATGGAGAGGGCATGGCATGGGGAATACCATGTCGCAGGCTGCAGACCTTCTTAGCACTGTATCTGAGGGATGATGTCCAGCTGGTTTGGGAGCCTTTTTGCAGAGAGGCTTGAGCAGCCGGGCTGTGTTTGTTCAGGGGCTGCACTCTGGCAGGGGTAAAACCCTGGCAACTTTTGCTGCCAAAACAACGCAGCCACTTGTGTGTCATTGTGGTTAACCAATCTCTAACAACAGGATAAGAGGAAGAAACTATATGAAGGTCCTTTTAAGTTCACTGCAACTATAGAAAAAATGCCAGAAAAGTATTCCTGGGATGAGTTTCCCATGAAAACAAGGAAAGCAGATATGCAAATAGAGCACTTCTCTTGAAAGATGAAGTAGAATTTTATGATCTTTGATAAATCAGGGAAGTTGAAAGGGCAAAAAGAAGATTTGATATAACTGTGGATACATCTGAAGCAATTTTTTTCAAAGAGGTGGCAGGACAAACTGTGAGTAAGCAGACAGTTAAGCCTTGGGGAACTGTATGAGCATAAATACTGAAGACATTGTTTTGACAAGAAAGCAATTCATTTCCTCATGTGTCTACATGCTTTTTGAGTAAAATCCATCCAGAGGTATTGAAAAATCTTGAATTTATCTTTGTAATTTCCAGTTGGCATCCTAAAGGCATGAGAGTTCCTTCCTTGTTTCTTAAGGTTTGTGGGGAAAAGCTTTGCATCTCCTGAACACAAGGGATAAGTCTGCTTCTCAAAAGGGGATTAAAATAAGGCTGAGGAAAGTGTCCCTAGGGAAGAGTAATGGAAAACAAAGAGGCACAGGGTTTCTTCACTATATGATGCACAGAATGTGGAAGCTAGAAGTTCCATCTCTCGGCTGATTGGCATGAAGCATGTGTGTGGTGGCTGCCCTAGCTCCTCTTCCATGTGTCCTCAGGAAGCTAATGGTGCTGAAGCGACCAGGGTGGATGGGATAAGACACCTCTTTGAGCAAGACTCTAACCCAAAGAAGATTGATTTCAGCCCTTGTTGCACTGCAGTATTTTATCAGGCACTCGATTCGAGTAGTAAGTTTTTCCCTAGTTAAAGGCTTTGTGTAGGCAGGGGTTTAATTTTAACAAAGCTGTTGTTGTTCTGCTCTGTAAGTGATCTTTGGTTAGAAGCAACAGGGTATTGTAGTAAGATAACCAAGTGTGTGAGGAGCTCCTTTGACAGTGGGCTTGACACTTAATTAGAGAAAAGGCCAATGCTTAAGAAACCCAGTCTTCTGCATCCTGTGAGTCACCCTCAGCCCTCAGCTAGAGAAGCAGAACTGCCCTGGTGAGGACGAAAGTGCTGGAAATTGAAAACCAACATGGGCTACCACAGCAGGAGCACTGCTGACCTGGTGGAGGCACCGCCCTCAAAATGAATGGCAATGGGACTGAGGAGGTACTTGGGTCAGGGCCACTGTTTTTCCCCAGTCCCCCTTCTTTTTCTTTTCTTTTTTTTTTTTTTTCCTATATTTCAATAGACTAAATGTCTTCTTCCCTGCTGAAATCATGTTTTCGTCTTTCTTTTCTTGAAAGCAGAACATTAATCTGGTCAAATCTCTAGTCTTCAGTTGAGTTTGGTATTTTGAAAAATGATGATTTGTAGAGTTTGATATGAAGCAATGAGAAATTTTCTAATATTGGAACATGTGCATGCACTGATAGGCATGTCAAAACATGTGTTTCCTCTGGAAATCACCTTTAGTTTTTATATGTAAATTACTATTTTCACAGAATCATAGAATGGTAGGGGTTGAAAAGAACCTCTGGAGATCATGGAGTTCAGCCCCCCTGGCCCAACAGAGTCACCCTGGGCAGTCCGCCCAGGAACAGATCCAGGTGGGTTTGGAAAGTCTCCAGAGAAAGAGACTCCACAGCCTCTCTGGGCAGCCTGTTCCAGGCTCTGGCACCCTCACAGCAAAGAAGTTCCTCCTCATGTTGAGTTGGAGCCTTCTATGCCCCAGTTTATGTGCCTTGTTCCTTGTCCTATTGCTGGGCACCACTAAAAATAGACTGGCCCCTCCCATTGGACACCCACCCCTGAGATATTTGTAGACATTAATAAGGTCCCCTCTCAATCTTCTCCTCTCAGGTCTAAACAGCCCTAGTTCCCTCAGTCTTCCTTCACAGGGCAGATGTTCAAGTCCCTTCCTCATCCTTGTAACCTCTGTTTGACTCTTTCCAGTAGATCCCTGTTGCTCTTAAAATGGGGAGCCCAAAACTGGACACAGTATTCCAGCTATGGTCTACTGTCTAAGACTATATAGTTAGTTTTCTCTTATTCTTCCCCTGCAATTAGATACTCAAGGGGAAAAACAGATCTTTAACTTGTTGAGCTTTTGCAACTCTCTGGTAGTCCATCCCCTTTGGTTGACCCAAGATGTAAGGATGAGCTAGAGGTTGTACATTAAGGGTCCAGAAAGACAGCTGAGTGAGGGCACCCACAGTGATGTGGGGACTGGAGGGGTCGCCCTCCCTCCAGCTCATATCAAATACTCAGCGGTCAGGGCCACGAAAGGGGCCATGGGGTTTGGGGACAGCAGAGCCACCATCCCCCAGGTGCCAGCATGCTCGTGGGGCCCACTACAGCCAAGAAACATCACAAACAGCCTTGGTGGGGTGTCTAGAGAGCTGCAAAGCTTGACAAAGGGGAAATGTTGCCACATGGTGCAGGCAGACCGCTGGGGCAGAAAGCAGACACAATGGGAACCGAAAGAGCCCTAGTTGCTTTCATTTCCCCCTGAGTCTGAGGCATCCAGGTGCATGCTGCACAAAGCTCTTCTTCTTTAACACCCCCCCTTTCCCCTCCTCCCCAAGTATATATTTAGTATTTCACGTGCGCTGACGTTTCCAATAACACTTCCCAAAATAGTCAGTAATAAAATAAGATTGAATAAAATCACCATTTAAGGACACTTTAAATCATCTGGGTTCCCTTTATGTGAACTTAACTGTCACGTGTGGCTTTAGGCTTCACCTTTTGGGAGGTGAAATAGGTTTCATGGAAGAAATGAAGGTGCAAGGGTTATAAAGGCTGCAACTGATTTGTTCCTGCATTCTCAAAAACCCTGGAAAAAGGAAATTTTATTAAAAAGAGTTACTCCTCAGAGAATCAGAAAGCATCACATTGTAATGAGTCTGCAGCCTGTCTGTTGATGATGAGCTGACAGCCGAGTTGAATGGGTTTTCATTTACTGCCTTGTGAATTTATTTTTTGTTTAAAGTCCTGTAGGCTCCTTAATTTTGATTGGGTTTGTTGTTTTTTTCTTAACTGAATATCAAGTTTTATGATTAGCCTCAACATGTTGTATACTTTCTCTGACACAAGCTCCTGAGCCAGAGAAATCTGCTGCTACAGCATGAAGATCCTGTGTGCTGGTTGGAACTGTTTTTTAGGTAAAAGCAGCTCAGGCTAAAAGTTCAGGTGGTCAAGAAAATTATACTGGTTTTAATGGTCTGTAACATAAAATACATGTGGTTAAAAATGCGGTTTAGATTTTCTTACTCCTAATCTCCCATAAATTTCAGAAAAATATTCCTTACATTTACTGGTAGGTTGGTTTTTTTGTTTTCTGTTTTTCTCCAGGTGTTATATGAGAAGTTGAGCTATTTTGTGACACATCACTTCCCATTCATATAATCTTTGATGTTGTTGTTTATGATACTATTCTTGCCTAATAAGGTATTTCACAGGAGGCTCTGGAGCGTGGCAACTATTAACAGTTGCTGTTTGTAGTAGGAATGATGGCAAATCGCTTCTAGAAGAGCTGTGGCACCAAGGTGCTTAATGATTGTAATAAATCTGTATATTCAGTGAGTGGGGAAAGTTACCCCAGGATGCTAAGGATTATTTTTAATACTACCTCAGAAGACTATGCTTCTTTTTCATCTGTTTTCAGGGAAAAATAACACAGGTAATTTTGTACCATTTGAAAAAATCCCTGTGCACCCTGTTCTTGACTTCATGTGGCACCCTGTGCCCCCTTGCAGACAGCAACATCCCAACAAGGCAGTGCAGATCTCAGTCTCTGCATCAGCCAGTCATAGAATCATAGAATTGTTTCAGCTGGAAGAGACCTTCAAGATCAAATCCAACATTATTCCCAGCTCTATCAAAAACCACTAAACCATGTCCCTAAGGACAACATCTACCCAGCTCTTAAACACTTCCAGAGATGGTGACACCACCACCTCCCTGGGTAGCCTGTTCTGATGTCCGACAACCCTTTTAGGAAAGAAATTCTTCCCAATATCCAGCCTGAACCTCCCCTGGTTCAACCCCAGCCCATTTCCTCTTGTTCAGTCTCTTAGTCCATGCAGAGCTCAGTCTCATCAGCCTATGGAGACTCTTCTGCAGTTAAAATCCACTACTCCCTGTAACACTCTCATCCCCCTTTTTAAGGGGGTTTGATCTACTTGTAACCTGTCCCCTTCTTTTTGGCTCAGCTGTTTCGAGGAAGTCCATGCAGATCTCAGTTTCCACACCAGCTGGTACAAATAAGCCTGATTCTGTGCCACATTTGTTACCTCTTTCTTCAGTTTTTTTTTTTTTTTTTTTTTCCTGATTATGTGGTTGCTTTTGGGAGAAGACCCAAAGCTTGCCTTGCTTATCTGGTCACTCTAAATGCCCCTGCTCACGATGAAGGTTGAATACTGGATTCCAGAATGGGTGTTTTTCCTGGGAAATCTTCACTGCTGTTTGGATGAGTGGTCAGATGGATATTTAGAAGAAGCATTTGATGAAACTACTGTGGAAGATGATTCTCCATCACAGAATCACAGAATC